>BGNK01004291.1:20692-34236 GCA_003297005.1 Symbiodinium sp. clade A Y106
GATAATGCCTTTGAACTATTGTCTTTGAGAATGTACGTACACCCCTCGTTCAGCAGCATTATCATTATGGCTTTAGCTCCAGGGGAGTACTACATTCGCTATTCACTCCTCCAATCCTGGTAAAGACTATCGGGTGGGCTTGAAGCCCGGGGGATTTGACCGTCCCCCATGCCGGGAGAGAGAGAGAGAGAGAGGGCCCATGTGGCCGGGGGGTCTGACTCGCCCGCTAAGCCTGAAGACGAGAGAGAGAGAGAGAGGGTGGGGGTTTGAACCTTAGACGTCGAGGCGGGTTGGGGATCCCAGTGTTCGGGTGTTGTGGTGGGGGGAACGGTCCTGCTCGCTTTTGTCCGACTGCGTCAGTCTGCACATAAATGCCCCAGTGCGCGAAATCGTGCGGGGGGTCAGCGCATGCGGACTCCCTTGGCCGTGCTGAAGAAGAGAGAGAAACAAAGAGAGTGGAATCGGAAGCCCCAAGCAAAGCAGAGACCGCTGCTCGGCTCGCCCCCAAGCCAGGAAGGACCCGCCGTAGCCCAACGAAAGAAGGAGAAACCCTCTTACCTGCAAGGCAACGGCAAGGCAGTATCAGTGTTGGTTCTAAGATGGCCGTGTCGATTGAAGGTCGTCCCTGACCCGAGGAGTCGAAGTGTTCGTGTGTTTGCCGAGGCGGGGCAGTGGCGGAAATCTGGCTCTTGCTCGTGAATGTACATAGCTGTCATCAGCCGCGCTGGCTTGAGCCTGGTGAATCGCTGCAACCGGAGTCCTTCATCTGCGGAAAAGATATGCTTCTGCCTCGCTCCATGGCCACGTTTAAACACGGCGTGCGCACAAGGAGCCATTTGCACGCGACATACATTCTAGACGCAGGTATGGGACGCAGACTCTGGCAACCTTGATTGCCGGTTGATGGGCCACATAGGCGTAGCACGTAACTCAGGCATGGCCGCGCTGACCCCTTGAATGCGCATCTGCATTTCAGAGATGTTTATTCAATCAAGGTGTCCAGTGTGGCAGTTTGCCCCACAAACTCTGAGCTGCTTGCCACCGGCGGTGAGGAGTTCGACATGCAGAATCCTAGTTCGCCAGTAACTATCAGCTTTGCCGACCAACTTTGCAGGATCACACAGTGCGACTTTGGGATCTTCGAGATGTCTCATCCACAGTTTTTTCAGAACGGTTGGTTTTGGATAGCGCACGAAGCATCGGACCACCAAGATCGAGCCCAGCTCGCAACTTGCTCGCATGAGCAGAGAGAAGGCCATTCCCGCGTCTGGCGGGAAGCTGATCCCTTGCATTCGTGGCCTGATGCGGAGCCTTGTGTCCTTGTGCAGGTGACTGGTGTCAACCTGGCGCATTTCACGCTGAAAGGGCACGAAGGCAGCAACCTCGGCACTGGCAGATCTCAAGGTCAAGTGGCAGCTAGTGCTTCCAGCTGCATGGGAGGGCTGGAGGGCTTCATTCGCTTCTTGTGCACTCTTAGACTCCTCCAGATCTTGCTCTAGACTCAAGCTAGTCCGAGACTCCGAGACTCGGCTCGCCTTTGCGAGCTCATCCATGCTGAAAAATTATGTAACAGAGTCTAGGGATGTCTAGGGTTTGCTTGGGGGTTATCTAGGTTTCTGTGGGTTTGTCGGCAGTTGCCTTTTCTGTAAAGTGGGAATACGGGACATTAGAAACGTACCGGGTTCAGTTTTCCATTATTATTTGGATTGTGTTTTTTCCTGTCCTTCATGTTCATGCATGTGCTCCACTCTATGGCTTCATACTGGGTAAGTTCGCTCCATCATGCTGCTATGCTTCCTCCTGTCATTCCAGCGTGCCTTGTCTTATGCTGCAGGTTGCTGTCATGCGAACCTTCTTGTAAACGGCTGCCGCTTCGAAACTGAATTTGTCCTGTTGCTCCCGACCGTCGTGGTTTTGTGCTCCAAGTCGGCTCGCTACGAAGTGGGAAAGGGAGAGCTCAGTTTGATGGACTTCACCGTTCTCTGCCCGAAGCAGAGGGTGATAAAAAGCTGTCGCATAGCACCGAAAGCATCCCCTGTGCAGTAGTGATTATTCTGGGTTGGGCCCGATTCCGGTCCAGTGGCACCCGTCTCGGTGAGCACGGGGGCCCGTATTGTCGCTTGTCCCAACAGCGAAGCGCCGGGGTCACCTCAGCGCTCAGCGCTTGGGTTTGGGAGCGGGTTCGGGAACGGGTGGTTCGGGAGCAGATGCTGGACCATGCAGAGTTCCGCGGTGCGGTGCTCGGGGGCGGGTGCGCAGAGCGGGTTCCGCATCAAGTTCCTGGAGTGACGAGACAGTTCCGGAGCCAGGTTGGGGAGCCGGTTCCATTTGTAACCCAAGCCCTCCCAGGTTTTGTTTGCTAACGCTGCCCTTCCTTAACGTTGGCCTTCCTGTCCTGTTCCAAATACTGAAAATTGCGAAGCTCGAATGTCGTAGATCGCTGCATTTTGGCTATTCACAAGTTGCACGTGCTGTCAATTGCAGCATGTCCGAGTCAAAACAAGCCCCCAGCGCTGTAAACTACAAAATTTCTGGGCTGTTCATTTCCAGATTCCAGCTATTCATGTGGTGGAAACAAAATGCAGTAAATAACGGCATGTCAACATGTTGACAAGCAAGCTCCACATGTCGCAAATCTCAGGAAAAGCTTCATGAAAGAATGTAAATTGATGACACAACGTTTACCGAAGCAAGTTTGCACTGCACGGCTCTAAGCCGCGGGGTGCTGTTTGGAAAGGGTTCATGAAAGAAATGTCGAGCTTGCCGACGACACAGTCCTTGTTGCCAGAACTCGAGCAGATGGAAGACCTGTTGCGTAGCTGGTACATGTGCATTGCAAAATGGACTACGCGGCTAAGCGAAGAGTACAAGAAGTACAGGAAGTTTTCATCTTCGATGGCTCACGCAGTCTGAAGTTTGACCATTCATTTGGGGCTTGGGGGCCGGGGATGCCAAGGAGGCAGTTTCGGTCGCAGGCTTCGGGCCCATGCCGCACAGCACATCATCAATCAACAGTTAATTAGATTCCACAAGAGGAGTTGGAGGCAGATGTGCAGGTCTGTCAAGAAGATCTGGTAGAGCTTGCCCTCAACACACAGAGGACATGCTGCAGTCAAGCATTTGTGTTGGCATTCATTGCCGTTGGATTTTGTCACTGCGACGGCTTTGTTGAGCACTGTACCCCTCCACGTCTCCGTGTCACTGCGCAACAGTCGAGGCGGAATCTCTCGGGTCAGATTCACCGGGTGCCGCCCTCAGCCAGTAGCTGCCAGCAACTCGCTCAGCCGCCATCAGCCTGGCCGAACATGGGCATTTCTAGAGCGTGGAGATGTCAGATGCAGTTAACGCAATGCCTCTCTGCCATTGCTCGAATAGGAGAACTGCCACTGCGTCTCAGCATCAGCATGCTGTTTGCGCTGTTTGAGCGCACGTTTCCACAGGGACGGGCAGCTGCTGGCTCGGCGCTCAGCCGCTCAGCTCCGGCTCAGCTCCCGAGTCGTCGCCACGGCTACGGGGGTCTCTGACAGAGGACGCAACAAAAGTAGAATAGCCCTCCCTCATGCGCTTGAACTTCACAACATTCACTGCCAGGGAGGGGAAACATGCCGCTTTCAGATGCATGCTTAATTGGGCTTAAGCTCTTTGGCGGAGAGAGCTATATACAAGCTTTCCCCAGGCCAGCGTCTCCAAAGACTGCTCGGTGAGGATTTGGGTACCGTTGGGCTCCCAGAGGTGCTTTTCAAATGAAAGCCCATAAGCAACTTTGCGTTTCCATGCTGTTTGCATCACTTCGCTCTCTTGTCTCTCGTCCTGTCTGGCCCTGGACAACCAGACATTGGTGACAGTGACTGTGATTGAAGCCGCAGCCTCCCATCCGATGCTGTAAGGGGAAATCCCACGAAGAAAGCCATGTCGATTCCTCTGCTTCTCTGCTCTACTGTCTTGCGTGGCAATCCAAAACACCCCCGAAATGCAGCAGCGGCGAAGATGTGTAGATTTCGCTGTTTCGAAGAATCACGGGCCCACCGGCCACCGGTGCCGTCGCCTCGGCCACGCACAGTCTGTCGGCGACGGGTTCAGGCGAAGGTCTCGCATCGTCTCGCCTGAAGATTGAATGTGTTTTCAATAAGGATGTATGCTAGTGGCACAGGCTCCTGAGCAACAGAAGTCTCGTGACAGGTCACTCTTTAACCCGTTGCTCCTCGCCAAGTTCACGGCACACGAGGAGCTTTGAAGTTGCAAAAGCGAAATGGTGCCTGCTTGGGTGACAGTGAGCAGGCTTGGATACGAGACGTCGCTTGGTCGCCTGACCAGTTCGAGCCTCGGCTGTGTGAAAATGTCAGTGTGCAGTCGGAAACTGCGTCAGGAAGAGCCTCTTCACTAGTGCCGCTGACGGCATGGTTTTTGCCTGGGAGGCCACGTGCTGGACGGTGACTCATGTTACGGGGATGTCCATTGAAGCAAAATATCAATGCTTTTTCGAACAGGTTCCTTCGAAGTGCCCCAGCTAATGATAGCTGGCCCGACTCAGGCACTTGTTGGCAGGCCACATTGCTTTTGTCCCAGGTACCATGCCCAGTTGCAGAAGAGCCGGGGAAGCGGCGGCAAAAGGCACGTTTCAGTCTCACCACAACTACGAGCTTTTGCCATGTGCCACTGTCCAGGTATAAAGCATAGTACCGCAGCCAAGATGAGATTGCGTGCATGTGGATTTTCGGCAGTCCCTCCTTTAAGAGGAGTGACGACAAGTATGCGAGAGTCTCACGCGGAGTTTGGGAGCTTGTGCTCGACCTGCAGCCAGACGTTCTTACTCAGTTTTGTATTCGCGGACAGTTTTGCAGGCTGGTTGAGCAAGGTGCAGTGACTTTAAACATGAGCACTACCCGAGAGGATTGCGCGAGTCGACTCGTAAAGAGCAGTTCGCATGCTGATGAGCTGTGCAAGCTTATCCTTGTCCGCAATATGTAATACCGAATCAGAAGTGGGAATGATGAAGGGCCTCTACTGTTCAGTAATTGCTTCGGGGTGTATTGCTCTTGCGTCCTTTACCTTGTGCAGCCAACAGATGCGTGGACAAAGCTTTCGTGTGGTGAGAGTCAGCCTGGCATGATCGCAGGTCTCGTAAGTCGCGGTCCCAGCCGCCCGAGGTGTTGAAGGAGAATCACCAGCTACGAGAGACCCTCCAGCAGCAGCGGAAGGCTTCTTCAGCAGGTGCGGGTGGGTGTCCAAGCCACTTGAATTTGTTGCCGCGCTTTTTGCACCTTGGAGTATTTTGGAGCAGTTTTGATGCTTCTGCAGGTGTAAGCGCTCTACACTCTCAGCTCGAAAGCAAGAGACTTGAACAAATCGGACACACTTTCCCTCCATTGCCCTCAGCATGTCACAGATGTTCGATTCCTCAAGGTCACATCCTTCGTCTGCAACAGCATACAGATGAGCTTAGAGGGACGGATCAGCATCCCAAAGCCTGCCTGTGCCGGCCTTATCATGAAGGTTTTGTTCGGTTCTCTGTGCTGTACATTCAATGCTGTGGGAGATGATGACATCGACAACGGCGCCGAATACAACCTATTGTTACTGTAGTAGTAGCACTAGCACTTGCTTCACTGCACAGCTCATAAGCCTCCGAACTGTAGGCTTTCGTTATGAGGCACTTGGCCTGATATCGCAGTTGATGATTCTTGTAATCTGGGTTAGCACTAGCACTAGACGAGCATAGACTAGCATTTTCGTACTAGCACGAGCACTAGCACTTCTCGAGTACGAGCAGCAGCAGGAGGAGGAGCAGCAGCAGCACCACCGGCAGTCGCGTCGTCGCCCACTACCAACTACACTTGCTCAACATCTTCTTAGCAGCACCTTCAAGTTACACGTTTTCGCAGGGTTTTCTTCATGTCTTACCGCACTTAATTGCGTTGAAATCGCCCTGTCGAATCTGCAGTTTCGAAAGCGTGTTTTGGCAGCGGGGGGTCTGGGGGTGGCGGGGGTGTTTCGCGGCTTTGGGGATGAGGGATGATAGCCACCCTGTCACCGCACACTACTTCGAAAGCAAGCAGGGCTTTAGGAGTGTTTGTGAGCCCCGCTCACGAAGAGCTGGCATCTTTGGTTTTAGTAATCAAAGGTTTTCGGCTTCAGCGTTACGGGGTTTGTTCAAGCCTTGTTAGCGACATATTCGCTTTGCATGGTATTTGCAGGGTTTTCGACTTATCCTGCCACTTTGTTTCAGCAGCAGTTTCTAGCGTGTCGAGTTTCCAGCTTGAGCCGCTGTCACAACACTGAGCAGTAGCAGCAATAGTAGTAGTAGTAGTAGTAGTAGCAGCAGCAGCAGCATTTGCTACACGTCAGCAGTATTGGGTGGTAGTATCAGTAGTAATGGTAGTAGTAGTAGTAGTAGTAGTCGTAGTAGTAGTAGTGGTAGTGGTAGTGGTAGTGGTAGTAGTAGTAGTAGTAGCAGTGGTAGTCGTCGGAGTCGTAGTCGTAGTAGTAAGTAGCACGTAGCACGTAGCCCGTAGTGCATAGTACGTGGTACGTCGTAGGTCGTAAGTCGTAAGTGGTAAGTGGTAGTGGTAATAGCAGCAGCCGCAGCAGGACTTTGCTACTAGTCAGCAGCAGCAGCAGCAGCAGCAGCAGTAGTAGTAGTAGTAGTAGTAGTAGAAGTAGTAGAAGTAGCAGCAGGAGTAGTAGTAGTAGTAGAGTAGTAGTAGCAAGAGTAGTAGTGGCAGTGGTAGTTGCTGCAGTCACAATCGCAGGTACTGTTTGAACGGCAACCCTAGCCGAGCCCGCTTGTACAACTTAGAGTTCAGCGACTCAGCAAACTTGACGGCTGAAGCTAGGTCGCCCAGTGCTCCCAAAGATCCACGAAGGCAGCCTCGTGTTACTCCAGTGCACCGTGTTCCACAGCTGCTACTGCCAGTTGAAAGGCTAGGCTTTGCAGATACACTGCGATGATCACCTGCACTGAGAGTGGTTCATGAAATAGAGCAGGAACCGCACTGTAGCCTTGGTCGAACGCTTGCCGTTTCTCTTGCACGTCTTCACTCGTGTTTCCGGCCGTTGCTGCAGCTTCGAATTAAAATGCATTTCGTGCTAGCGAAGCTAGCCAACATGCACAATGCATGCAGGCTCCTTCGGAGCAAGTCTGGCAACAGCGTGTTTTCGGCTGCAGCGGCTCGTTGTGGCTGCCTTCATTGCAGTCGCCGCTTCTACCGCTGCGCTACTGTCAAAAAAATCCATGTGTGAGTGATGTGGCAACTCGTTCTGCTTTTCTAGAGCTGTGAAGCTGAGCAATTCAACAGCTGTTTGTAACAACTCTGCATGTGTTCTGGAATCTTCTCAACTAGTCTAATCCAGCTACGGTGATGCAGTGACCTTCGCCGCTGCACTCTTTTCTGACACTGACGGAGCAGTTCTATTCGCATGAAACATTGAACTCGTGTGCGCGATCTGCCCCAATCGATAGTTGAGCTGTTGCAACAACTGTTAAAAATGCCGCGTCATAATCGATGTTGCAAACCCGTGTACTCGAGCACTGTGCTCGTAAGAGTGCGAGTTCTCCACCTGGACCCCCATCCTCAAAGAAAAGCGGACCATAAACTTTGTTGCAAGTGTTCTGCCGCGGCTTGCAGCCCAGAGTTTGGTGGTCTCATGACAGCATAGGAGCACAGATGGACATGCCGCCTTGTGGTGCCACATGCGCCGAGTCATCCCCCGTCTAGATTTTCGCACAATGTCGCAATAGCAGCAGGCCAGAACACCGGAGGCAGAACAAAGCTCAACAGGGCGTGTTGAATTTGAGATGGTCGGACAGAAGGACTGCGTGCGATCCAACGCGCATCTACAACAAGCCGCGACATCTGAGTTGTTTGATCAGGAGGAATCTGCAGCAAAAGACACCGACGAGGACAACCGGCTGTGTGAGCTGAATGAGGCAGTCTGCAGAAACTTGCATTTTCCCAGTGACATTCTAAGGGTCTTGATTGGTATGCGTGCGGTGAGCACGGTGCATATGTGCCGACTTGGAAGATCCTTGGTCTTCGTTGACGCGTGCGTAGGAGGAGCCTCAAGATTCCTCATCTTCCTCGAGCTCCGATGTCGATGACTTCGGGTGCGGCCGTGCTGCCATGTGCTGTCTTGCTGCCCTGGAGAGGGTGTTCACGTTGAGGTTTTTGAGCATTTGAGCATTGTCTTTGAAGGTTTCTTTTGTTCGCTATGCAAATTTAGAACTGTTAGAAGTGCTTGGGGCGAGTCTGCGGAGTGAGGGTTAAACAAGGGAAAGGTTTTCTTTTGCTTTCCTTGTTGACACCCTTAGACTCACCACACCGGACCGCACCCAAGTGTCTACGCGCACGCCGATGCTCCAGGAAGTCTGAAGCCGAGGACGTGGGCTGGGCGCTCGGATGAGCTGAGATCCTGCGCGTGCACACCCGTCGCCTAGTGGTGCAGAAGTCGAACAGCTCCTCAGATGATTTGGAGCTTGTACTGGCTGAGGACCACCGCCAGCAAACATGTCGAGGCACCTCGGAAAGACACTAAATCTAAAAGAAGTCATTAGCATGCATTAGCCATCCACCTCAAGAGTACCTACCTCAACCGCATCTCGTCCTAGAGAAGATGTCCGGCTGACTCGCAGCTGACGTTGAAATCCTGCTTCATCGTTTTGCCGTGGGTCGAGCGGACAGAAGTAGACGGAGCTTCTCATAAATACTGATGCTTGTGTTAGGTGGCATGCATGTCACAATATCTTGGAACTCCTTGCTCATAACATGTGTCCCTGATGCCCTTGCAACTCGATTCTTAACGAGAATTAGGTTTCATCATCCACGCTGGGTGGTTTAGACTTAATCTCCGCCGTGTACAGGGGCGACTTGAGCAGTAGTCTACTAAACCAACTCAGAGGTGTACTGCTGTTTGCGTAGGTCTCGCGAAAAAAGTAAGCTGCAACTATTGCAAGTCCACAACTTTGCACACCGTTCCTGACCCGCTCCAAACATCATGCTACACTAGCCGCGTGAAGTACTCCACGTCTCGTTTGTCCCCACTGCGGATCATCCAAAGAACAGACTATGCCTGCGCTTACGGCAAACAGTGGACTGTTCACGCAGATCTGCATGCTGTGACTCAAACTCCTCCGAAGGCGTCGAATATCAACCGACGTGAACATGGAATTGCTTCGCAAAGCCTTGGTGCAAGCCTGAAGAATTGGGAAGATGCAGTCCTCAGATGCAAATCTTCACTGTGCGACGTGCACCTGAGGAAGAGAAGGCTAAAAGAAGGCAGGAGGCTGAAGAGAAGAAGCAAAAGGTGCACCTGCGACAAGTCATGGTGAGGGCATTATTTTGCTTCTCGGTCTCGTCAGGCTCGATTCCGACGAGCGGTTGCCAACTTTGCCATCCCATCGAGATTTAGAGTTTTGCAACACTTCAGGAAAGACTGTCATGCTTGCTGATTGAATTTTGAAAGTCCTTGCCAGATGGATGGTCCCTACATGACTTTGATTTCAGTGTGCTTGACTTTTTGGGCCCTTCTTGGGGACGACATCCGCATCCTCACCACAAACCGACCCGCTGACATCGGGTGTGGCCCTCAGCCTGTTCGTCACTGATGCTGTGGATGTTGCCAAATCTTGTGCAAAAGGACTTGCCCCTTCTCTGTTCGACTCACTGATACCAACTCCATGTTGCTGCTTTGCCGTGGAGGTTCAAGAAGCTGTTTGCCTGTCTGCATGCAAAATACAAGTCGCTGTCTGTTTTCCTGTTCAGCATAGTTCCACGACGCGGATCAAAGTGCAGTTACTTGCACTTTCCATTCGGTTTGCTATGTCGGAGCGGCGGCAGAGTATCAGACGCACTGTGACCCACAAGCGGCACTGGCTCGCGGGTCAAGTTTTAGGGTGCATCGCGTTTCCAGGTATGCTTGGACGATGTCAGAGACAGAGTCGATGTCCAAGGGCTCTGCCAGGTCAGGATGCGTGGGGGAACTCTGTGTCAAGGATACGTGGCAGTACCACCATTTTGCATCGTGCAGGCCGAGCTAGCAGCTGCTGTAAGGGCCCTTGCCTTCGAGCTGCGGGGGAGGTGGCCCACTCAGTCCATCAGGGCCGTAGACTTTAAGATCTCCCTCCTGCATGGGTCACTGGAAGGCTGGGCATTTGGGCACCCCTGGCATCTGATGAGGCAGAGATTATGCTCCGAGCATCTCCGCACCAGGAAGTAGACCATGCACAGGTGTTGGCCAGAGTGGAAGACAGGCTGAAGCACAACGTCGTCATGCAGGCCTCGAACTTCACGAAGCCTCGTCGAAGAGCCGCATCACGTCTGGCCTGTAGTGCCGTGCTGCATTCTTGTCGAGCAAACACTCCGGTCTGTGAGCAACAGAGTGGTGCAGTGCGCGGCCCCACGTGCAAAACGAGGATGGGCCGGAAGAAGCCGGGCAAGGCCGTGTAAAGCCTGCTATCGGACATTGCCATATCTTTGTTGTGCTCAGCAGACTTCCGCAGCAGTTCGCGCCTTTCCGTCGTTGCTCAGCATAAGACTGCTAGAAATATGCAGCGTCACGGAAGTAAATCCCAGCAGTGTGTGCTAACAACTTGCACTGCAAAGCGAGAGCCTTCGCGCTGACTGCAGGTGTTGAACACAATTCTGCTTCAGTGTTTGTGCTTAGGTTGACGAATGCAGCACGGGAGAGAGAGAGAGAGATCGACTTCCCACCATCTGTGCCAACAGTCACAACAAAAGAGGGTTGTTCTTAAGCTCCGTGTCAGCGGTTTATGCAAAGCCGGTCATGTGACCGGGTTTCAAGGGTCTGCCAAAGACCCACGTAAAGCAAGCACGATTGCTATATCAACACGCGAGAGCACACTACAAGATTCAAGGATGTTCTTCTCTGGAGTTCATTTCGGCACACGTAGTGCAAGCGTCAAGGGGTTGTCGTTGTAGTGGGTGGGCATTGTTTGTAAGTTTGCGCTCGGGATCAAGGATTTTTGTGGATTGCACGAAGGTTCCTCGAAAGCTCAAGCGTGTCTTGAAGGCAGTAGGCCTCTGCAGCTTCCGGACCATAGAATTGCATCAGCTCTGTCAGAGGGAGCTCGGACTCAGAGACAAACACAGAAAGTCATGAGGATAGTCCGAAAACAGGTTTAGAATCGATGACGGAGGCTGCTCGTATAGAACATGGATAGAACAAAGGCTTCGTTTCGAGGCTGGTTGGTGCAGGGTGCTGCTGTGCGTGAAGCTCGAACCATGCGTGTCTGTGTGAATGTACTTGCATATGTATGTGGCTGTTTGTATAAACTGAGTGTATGTATGTACGTACTGCATGGAAGCATGTACGTATGTATATATACATATACCTAGCCGTAATAAGCGCCGCGAAAGTTCCGCTCATACATTTCATGTATGGCGCACATGCTGCTGTCATCGGGCATTTGTTCCTAACATGTCCCCTCTTGTCACTGACGTATTGCTTCAGGTTGTTTTGGGTTAGGCTTAACGACCTTCAGGTGCTGCATGTTCTGTCTTTCCTGCAAGTGAAGCGTTTTGAATTCAGCAGTATCTACTATCCAGTACTAGCAATGCCATTCAAACGGCACATGTCATAGGTGCGCCATACCGATCTTGAACCATGCTCTTGAAGCTGCTCGTGCAACTACAGTAGCACTACTTGTACTACGACAACGACGATGACGACTACTGCTACAACAACTCCTACGACAACGATGCAGCAGCAGGAGCTGCAGCTTGAGCAGGAACGAGCACTAGTAGCAGTAGTAGTAACAGTACTAGCCTCCTGCCGTAGGGTACAAGGGTGCTCGAGCGAGTAGAGCCAAGCGGTGAAGGAAAACAGTGAGCGGCTGCCGGCCGTCGTTTGTGCAGTGGCATCTGTACCACTTTCATGGTAGGCGGAGCGTTCCTGGAGTGGTCTGGGGCGCTTTGGAAAGAGGCTTGGCTTTGTCTTCGAGCGCGGCAGGAAGACCTTTTTGGGCTCTTCCTCGGCGGCGTGTTTCTCGACTAAGTGAAGGCTCAGCGGCGGAGGAGCTAGCATGGCACACACCATGCTGGGTCAGAGATCCCCTCCTGGGATGGAGGCCCAAACAGCTTTGAGCGGTTTGCAACTGCGTGTGCCTGCTACTCCTATGGACTGAAAGACAACGAAAGGCATTTGGCAGCGGCAAGGATCTGGGATAAGATGTCTGGACCTGCAAAAGGTGTGGTGCGGCACTTAGCGCCTGAAGACTTTGCGACCTCGGACGGCGTCAAGAGGCTGATCGAAGTGCTGCGGGAAAGCCCACTACAGAAGCTGCCGATTCCATCTGGAAAAGTGGTCGGGTCTTCAAGAGAGAGCCCACGAGAACATCCCTCAGCTGATTGTGCGCGACGAGAAGCTTATTTTACCGAACTCCAGGTTTCTCTGCCGGAACCTAGCGCCTAGCGCCACAGGAGGTTCGCCGGGAGGCCGGTCACATCGCTCGGCGGCCCCGTCTAAGGCACCTTCCGAAGTGGAGGAGACAGGCCCTCCGTTGGCCGGGTTCTTTGAAGATGAACTGCGAGGGTATCGGTTGCTCAAGGCGTGCCACCTTAGCTACCAAGAGAGGCAGCAGGTTCTGACTTTGACCGGGAATTCAACCTGCTTCCAGTCTGTGCGGCAGGCTCTTCGTAGCCTCGATGAAGGAACGGGCCATCGAAGGCCCCGCCCGACTTGGTGGCACGAGAGCTCCTACGATGCTTTTGCCCATGAACTATGGGAGCCTGGCTGGAACGACCACGGTGCCTACTACCACGGCACCCCTACTACAAGGAGGATGTTGGCGTCTACGCGGACCATGCCGACTACCACGGGCCGGGCAGCTACGACGAGTACGACCAGGAGCCGGGGTACTACCAGGAGGACCCCACTTATTATGCCGACGAAGAGGACCCGAATGGGGGCGAGCCCTTCTTTGACGACCCTGCGCCTTGTGAAGAACCGACGGCCACCGAGGAGGCGGACCTGTTGAATGATGAGAAAGGAGGCCTATGCCATTGCCCAGGAAGCCAATCGTACTCTGCAACAGGCTCGTCAGGCAGTTGCGAAAGCGAGGGCGGCCCGTGGATATTTCCCTGTGGGAGGCAAGGACACAGGCCGNAAGGAGGCCTATGCCATTGCCCAGGAAGCCAATCGTACTCTGCAACAGGCTCGTCAGGCAGTTGCGAAAGCGAGGGCGGCCCGTGGATATTTCCCTGTGGGAGGCAAGGACACAGGCCGCGGCAAGGGCGGAACCCCAAAAGGCAAGACCAACGGCCCTTACTATGTGTGTGGGCAGATGGGGCACCGTTTTTACGAATGCCCGAAGCGCTTTGCGAGTGGAGGCAGTCATCCGGCGGCAAGAAAGGCAAGGGCAAGACAGGGAAAGGCAAGCAGAAGGGGAAGGCGAAGTACTAAAACGACTTCTATGCCATCTTCCCTGACGAGGAGCAACCCGACGAGGCGCCCAAGCCGTCGACCCAGGACATCCTTTTCATGACTGTCGTGCCCGAGGAGACGGTGGAGCCGAAGATCGAGGCCGGAGC
>BGNK01004291.1:34253-53591 GCA_003297005.1 Symbiodinium sp. clade A Y106
TATGCCATCTTCCCTGACGAGGAGCAACCCGACGAGGCGCCCAAGCCGTCGACCCAGGACATCCTTTTCATGACTGTCGTGCCCGAGGAGACGGTGGAGCCGAAGATCGAGGCCGGAGCCGGACCGACTGACCACGTACATACCCCGCGCAAAGCTGCGAGGTTGTCTTCGAGCAAAGTTCCATAAAAATTGGGAGCATCTTTGTCCAAGTTTTTCGGTCCATTCTGTCAATTTTCGAGCCCTCAAAACGAAGCCCAAAATGGGGTCCCCCAACCAGGCGGTCTCAGTTTTGGGAACCAGTTTTCAGCCTCAAAATGGGGACCAACCAGAGCCCAAAACTACGGAATTTGCCGGGGAGACGTGCTTTTGAAGCTTTACCAAAGTTTTGCCCGACGTGCGGCGACCAGTCTAGAGCGACCGCGTGTATTGAAAGCAATCAAAAACGCTCCGTTGCTGCCCGGTGATGGGCTTATACTTCTGAAGCGTTGTTTGCCACAGTATTCCTGCACCGCAGCCTTGCCAAGTCCCTACCAAAAACGTGGGACACCTCAGAGTACCCCCACAGTAGTTTAACTTTCTACTTGTAGACCGAGCGCAGCAGCCGCTGTCCCGCCCACGCCAAAAAAAACATGTACAGCATGGCCGTTTGCGCAAAAAGTTTAGGTCGAGTCTTTCGGGCGTGGGCCTTGCAGGTTGAGGGTTTGCGCGTCAGACCTTGGGATTTGGGGCTTAAAGGTACACCAGTTGGGGCCTTCCACTTCAGACTCTGGTTTCCTTTAGGGTTTAAGGTTTAGAAAACCATAAACCCCAAAGAATGCCACACTCTGAAGTGGAAGGCCCCAACTGGTGCACCCTTAAGATCTTTAATCCCTCAACCTCAGCCTGCAAGGCCCACGCCCGAAAGATTCGACCTTTACCTATGTCAACTTTTCGCCAGCTTTTGGTTTTACAGTTTTACAGACTCTGCTGAAAATCGACACTTTTGCCAATGCCACGAAACCCCACGCAGACCGATGAATTCCTGCTTTTTCTATTTGGATGTTGTGTCTTCAACCAGGTCTTGCACTTAAACACAATTGTGTAAGATATGCCTCTTAGCCCACGCCTGCCACATTTTTCCATGCATGCCAATGTAACCACTTTTGATGCAACATCTCGAATTCACTGCACCTGCCGGTGTTTCACCATTTCCGCATTCATCTGTGCTCGACATCCTTCCAAACGCAATCGCTATGCCTTCCGCGGCGGCGAAAGGCGCGCATGTCTTGTTTGTGGACTGCCGTACGGCATTTTACTCGACAACGAGACAAAGCCTCACTGGCCACGAGACGGGCCAAACCGCGGCTTTCTTGCAATTTGCAGAGGATATCTACCCTGATGCGGCCGGCCGCCTGCGTTCATTGCAAACCGCCGGTCCGGGCCTCCTTCAACGCAATGATGTGCCACTGCCCGTGAGGCGCGTCATATGTTCCATGTTGGATTCCACGTGGTCAGCATCCAAGGAGGCGAGGGGCACCGCGTTTTTAATACGCGAAGTGGCACCGCACCGGGCTCGCCCATTGCGGATGTGGAATTCGTACAAGGCCCACCAGCACCTTGCCGTCCAGCACCTGCTTGCTGTGCCACACCCCAATTGGATGATGCGGATAAGCCAGAGGCGGTCCTGGAGATTGCCCGCACGGCGATTTGCGAGTTCACTGCCGAATTGCATCAAATCGGCATTTCCCTCAACACTGATGCTGGCAAGACAGACCTGGTTCCGATTTTCCAGTGGCCGGGGAGCCAACAAGCGCGCCAGACTTGGCTTTGTGCCTATGGTGCTCAATTGCCGGTACCGCTTCCGACGGGCGGTCAGATTTTTCTGACTATGTCCGATGGTTATACCCATCTGGGGTCTGTCATCAGTGCCTGTGGAAGCGATCTGCCGGACATTTCCCGCCGGGCTGCGCTGGCACGAGAAATGATTGGCCCTCTCCGTCGATTGTGTCGCAATTCGGAGCTCAGCACGGTTTGGTGGTGGGCCACGCCGACTCCAGAAGCAACCCAGGTGGACGCTCTCCCTGCTTGTGCTCCATGGCAAGGGCCCCTCCTCCACTGCTTTTTGCGATTCTCTGTTCCACCTCGAATCATTGACCATGGCATTTGAGAGATCCTCCTTCGCACACCGTCAGAGTTGTTCTCGACCATGCCCGCGTCCTGTCAGGCAAGACGCTCCAATGTCTGTGAAGCTTGGGCCTCTTGTCGGACCCATTCTGACTACCTCCGAACGGAGGTCCTCTGCTGACATCGCAACCCCATTTTACACCCTGCATATCAAGAATCACACTGTGATGTTCGCGAGACTTGCTTTAAGTCTGCGGGATATCCTTGCTACTAGCCGAACTTCTACAGAGCATCCAACCTTTTTGCGGCAGTCAAGATCTGGATGTGAAGTTTGTCCTGATGTGGTTCAAAAGTGATGTGCATGTTAAGCATGTTTTCAGTTTCGAATTCAGGGTTTAGGCTAACCGACAAGCTTCTTCAATGCTTGGAATGAACCAACGTCTTTTTGAGCTCGGGTACGGGAGGTGCAATGGTGCCCCGAGCTTTGTTAGGCCTTGGATTTGCTTTTGCTTTCGCTTCCTCTGTCGATGATCTCTTGGTGGCAGGAAGGGTGCTAGCAATCCATGGTTGAGCTACCACTAGCCTTTTCGGCTCAAGATGTAGTTACTTGGGAAACCCTTCCATCACATATCCATGTTGGGTCATGTGGCATTTGGCCGTGATCCTCGCGTTGACTGGCACAGCGGCCGTTCGCCACTCGGATCTCGACCCTGATGCTCTTGCGACGCTCGGTTCTGATACAGGGGCTTCAA
The DNA here is from genome assembly GCA_003297005.1 of Symbiodinium sp. clade A Y106. NCBI lineage: Eukaryota > Dinophyceae > Suessiales > Symbiodiniaceae > Symbiodinium > Symbiodinium sp. clade A. The sequence goes on from BGNK01004291.1 coordinate 37,109, forward strand.
TAATTGCCAATCCTATTTGGCGGGCTCGGCATTATGATTGTGATTGTGGTACATCTTGCTCCGACATCCTATTCTAGTTGCCATGACTAATTCCCTCTTATTCGCCCCAAGCCCGAAATCCTAAACCCGTAAACCCTAAATGCATACAACCTTCGACCTCTAAGTCCGGAACCTCTACAAACCCAAAACCCAGATGGAACCCTAATAGAGCCTGTATGGTAACCCTTATAGTAAAACTGATAGTAGCCCAATTCGCAAACTTGAAAAGGAAGCCCCTAAACCCAACGCTCAGGAGCTCGGGCTGTGCGGAGACGTGCGTGTCACCTTCCGGGCGGAGTCTCGGCTTTTGCTTAGAGTCGGTAACCTTTAAGGGGTTCTAGGGTCTGGGGTATTATAAGGGGTTCTATAAGGGTTGTATAGGGGTTCTATACGGGTATTTCTCAGGGTTCTTAGTAGTAGAGAAGGTCGTTTTTGTGGTGCACTATAACCCATATATGATCCCAGAGTTCCCCTATGATACTCGACAACTAGGTTTGTTAAGGAGCTGAAGAACATTCCTAAATTGAGAAGTTTTGGAGTGTCTTGGGGAATAAGTGAAGTTGCGCTTGAAAGATCTTACAAGGGTTTGATGAGGATTTGCAGGGCTTTAGGGATTTTGATGGCCATAACAAGCCCGGCATCTTACAAACTACTTGTTCCTGTTATTCTTAGGCTCTAAACCCTAAAGATTGCGGCATTTATCACCTGTTTCTATTTTGGTGACTCAAAATAAATCCTTGTGACCTGAACTCAGGAGCGGCTTCTACGAGCTGAGGGGGGAGGCGTCCAGGAGCGGCCGGCTCGGTGAGGCAGAGTAGCTTGGCTTCGCACCGCAGCGTTTTGACATGGCTTTGCTTCAGATGGCGTTTGGGTTTGGGGTTCAAGGTTTAGGGCGTAGGACCCGCAGGTATCGGTGTTCTCATTTTTCTTGGAACGCTTGTACCAGCATTCGGTTCCGGATGTTCACGGTATCGGCTTTGTTGGTTTTGTTTCACAAGCCGCCTAGAAGCAAAGGTCGTTTGTTAGCTCCAGCTGTGAAGCTCCTGGCGCCACGGCTAGCATCGTACCCTGGATCGATGCTGAGGACCCTTTTCAACCCCTAATCCCGTAAACCCGGAACCCCAAATGGCGGTTCAGGCTGGTTCTGAAATACCGGTCGTAAAATGGAGTTAACTCTTACCGCTTACCTATAGGCATCTTGCTTATTGCCCTGGTTGCGACCCCCAATAGGAGGTTTTCGATCCTACATCCTAAGCCCTAAACTCCAAGCACTAAATCCTAAACCCTACTAAACCCTAAACTCTGATAAACCCTACTAGACCCTAAACTCTACTAAACCCTAAACTCTACTAAACCCTACTAAACCCTAAACTCTGATAAACCCTACTAGACCCTAAACTCTACTAAACCCTAAACTCTACTAAACCCTACTAAACCCTAAACCCCAAACACTACTAAACCCTAAACTCTAAACCGTTACAGTCACCCATGAGCCTCCAAGTTCAGGTTCCCGAATTTTCGGGGTACCTTATTTTGGGGTCCTTATAGTAAGGATCCTACTGTTTAGGGCACTATATTTGGGTCCACTTTTCGGAAGCTCCCATAATAACAACCTACAAAAACGTAGGTTATGGTAGTTCAGGATAAACTCTGAACTCCTAAACACTAGACCCTAGACATCCATGGATGCTGAACCTTACACATGAATAGTAACACCTATCTATCGTAACCCTTGTAGTCGTCCTTTTGGGAGTCTTAAAGACTTAAAGGAACCTGAACCATCAAAGCCATAAGCCCTAAACCCTAAACCCTAAACCCCAAACCTTGCACGCTCGACCCGGGCCTCGAAGCCCAAAGGGCTTAACCCTAGGTCTTCAACCCCAAATTCTGCTTAAAGGTTCATGGGACTGAGCAACTAGGGATATAAGGGGGTTCCTTTTAAGGGTGCGATAGGGTTCTGTAATAGACACCCTTTAAGGGTGTAGGGTTTAGGGTCTACTTAAAGGTTTCATGGGACTTAGTAACTAGTGTTTGAAATACTTCTCTAACACCTAGGAAGCTACATGTAAGCTTACGAAGCCCCATGACCCTAAACCCTGAACCCTAAAACCTACTAAGTCCCATGGAGCCTTTACGTGCATCTTCAGCTCCAAAGTTGCCGCCAAAACCCCTAAACCTCTAAAGCCCTAAACCCGAGCCTCCTAGACTTAGGGGGTTCAGGATTCAGGGCTAATTTTGGACCCCAAATGCCTTAAAGCCCAAGCTTCCCAAGACAGGACCCTGTCAACGGCTCCTTCGTGGCAGTCTTCGCGGACCCTGTCCAAGTGAACAGGCTGCGGCAAGGCAGTGCTCATCCGCTCAAGCTCTGCGTGTCGCAGCCGCCGCCGGGCTTAGATGAGTTGAAGGCTTAGGGTTAAGGGTTTGCAAGACTGGCCATGTTCCGAAACGGATGAGCAGAGACTGCTGTCATGTGTTGAAGCCCGTAATCCCCTAAATCCTAAAACCCTGAATCCCAAGCTCTGCCCTGAACACGTCCGATCGGTCAAGCGAGGAATGAGGCTGTCCAGTGCGTGTGCGAGCTGAGCGGCGAGAGGCCTCTGAGCGTTCCTCGGCGCAGGTGGATGAGTGAATGTAGGGCTGCCTTGTGTTGCAACTCCCTACTCGGAATGGCTGCCTTGTGTTGCAACTCCCTACTCGGAATACACTCTTTAGGTCAGAATGCCTGAACTGGGGAATACATACCCGCTCATGTTGCAATGGGCACGTTGATATAATTAAAGGGTTTTCCTTGTGTCAGGCAGAGTCTGGAAGACCTCTGTACTTGGCACCCGAAGACCTTGCGCAGTATATTCCGACCCAGAGGCTGCCACCCAGACATAATTTTTGTAATTAGGGAATATATCTTAAATTATAGTAGGATCCTTAATCTGATTTAAGGTATTTATGTTCCTTAATTAAGGGGATATTAGAATCTTAAACCCTAAACCCTATAGGTCCCTGATGAAGAGATATTGGAGGCTTGTAGCACCTTGAGCCATCGAAAGGACCGTAGGGGACCATGGTCTGACCCAAGCGTGTCTATGGTCTTTCGGGTTTTTTGGTTTCGGTTTTGGGGTTTAGGGTTTCGGGTTTAGGGGCTTAGGCTTTACGGTTTAGGGGCTTTTAGGGCTTAGGGTTTAGGGTTTCGGGTTTAGGGTTTAGGGTTTAGGGGTTTAGGGTTTAGGGTTTTCCACTGCAGAAATAGAGACCCGCTAGACTCTTTCATATTTTTTAGACCTATAAACCCAATACTCCAGAAGCCTAATGTCCTAACCCTTGTACCCAGAGAACCTAATACCCCTTATTTAAGGAATATACCTTAAACTATAAGGGGCTTCATAATATGATGTAAGCTATATTCTTTAATTAAAGGATATTGGGTTCTCTGGGTAAGCCTATAAGCCAAAGAAGCCCTAGGGGCCTTGGAAGTCCAGCAAAAACCCTAGAAGCCCTAAACCCATGTGCTCAAAAGGCGTAGCACTCGCCAGGAATCTTTAGAATCCTCGTGAGCCTAGATAGGGGCTTCTGAAGCATTAATAATAAATAATAACACGAAATTCTCATCGAAATTTGCTAAAATTATTGCCGTCCGTAAGCCTTAAACCCTAATTAGCTCTAAACCTCTTATAGACCGTTACAAGAACTTCAAAAAGGCCCATATGACCCTATAAGAACCTTATGAGACCTTGTACAACGCTGCTTGAACCATCGCACCCGTTTAAAGCTCTTTGTGACCGTAACAGGTGTGCAAGAACTTCATAAAGCTCTGTGTGACCCTTTCAGACCCTTGTCAAGAACTTTATGGACCTCAAATAGAAACCTACAAAACCTCATAAGGCCTTATATCAAGACTGGTATAGAATTGAAATATAAACCCCACAGAACCCTTACAAGACTTATAGACCTGTAAGCCCATATAAAACAATCTAGCCCTTAGAAAATGCTTATAAAATCTTTAAGAACAACCCTTATAAAGCCCTTATAATATAACGCTCTGAGGTTCTAGGCCGCGTGGCGACGATGCTGCCTCAGTCCGGCAAGCCGCGCGATTTCCAGCAGCTCGACGTTTGGTAGCGGTTCCGAGGGCTGATTTCACAAAAAGAACCAGCAGGTACTGCAGCATACTGTAGTATGTTCTAGTACTATAGTATGTTATAGGTTGCTATAGTGTATCATAGTAAATGATCTAAGTTCCTTAAGGCTAAGGGTTATATGTGTGCCAGGGTGGTGTTCCTTAAAGGGGTTTTATGTGAGAGGGTTAGCGAAGCCTCTCCCGCCCTCCCGACTCTAGAAGGGTTGTATTTAGGGTTGTAGGGTCTAGGGTTCTGGGGTTTAGGGGTTTAGGGTTTAGGGTTCTAAGAGATTCTAGGAGGGTCTAAGGTCTAGAAGCTTTGGAGGCTTTGGGGTTTCAGGAAGTTTTAGGATGGCGACCTCTGCCCCCCCGGATACTTAAAGGTTCATGGGACTTAGCAACAAGAGTTCTAAATACGGTAACCACACTTATGATTGCTTTTACCATAACTCAGGTACTTACAACTCTACTTACTAGGTCCCATGAACCTCCAAGTAGAGTATTCCAAACCAGGGCCGAGCACCCGGTCACGACGATGCAAGCACGACTCGCCAGGTTGTGATAGAAAAAAGCCCTAGCATCTGCCTCGTAGGTACAGCAACGGCGACATCCCCCAATATTTGGCTCAGAATAACTAGTATTGGTATTCCCTTGGTCCCTCCTATGTTTGGTATTATTCTACCCAAGTCATTGACAGTACCCTGGTTCTAGGGATGAAGACCACTGTCAGCGGCCGGCACAGATCACACTTCAAGTCGGAAGAGGGCGGCTGGTCGACTGATGTGGAACCGTGCTGGATGCACGTGTACCGATCGAAGATGCCAACGTGAAGGACGGTGATTCACTGATGCTGCGCATTACAAAAGCACAAGTTCGTGGCCGCCTACGCTCATTTGCTGCCCTTCGTGGCGACGGTTCCATCGTGCGTGGGGTAATGATGGGTCTTGAGGCGACAGTGGTGCTGTGCAGAGTCAGCTAGAGAATGTGCAGCAGATCCAAGCCTCGAAATGTGCTTTTGCTGCTATTCTTGGCGATCGATCTGTCGTGACCTGGGGTGACGCTTACTTTGATGGTGACAGTAGTTTCGTGCAGCATCAATTGAAGAATGTGCAACAGGTCCAAGCCAGTGAACGCGCTTTTGCTGCCATTCTTGGCAACGGATCCGTAGTAACATGGGGTGATGCTCACCACGGTGGCGACAGTAGTGCAGTGCAGGGTCAACTGAAGAATGTGCAACAGATTCATGCCGCTGAAGCTGCCTTTGCTGCCATTCTTGGCGATTGATCGGTTGTGAGCTGGGGCTATGCCGACTTTGGTGGTGACCGTAGTTCCGTGCAGGATCAGCTGAAGAATGTGCAGCAGATCCAAACCACTGGCAAGGCTTTTGCCGCGGTTCTTTGTGACGGATCGGTTGTGACCTGGGGTCATGCTACCACAGGTGGTGACGCTATGGCTGTGCAGGGTCAGCTGAAGAATGCCACGAAGACCTGTCGTGACTTGGACGTGGCCGCGGAAGTATACCGACTAACCGTTGAGGAGAGGGACCGGGGATGGCTGACTGGCCCTTTTACCTTGCAGGATGTGCCGGCTACAGCTGTCGTGACATGCCGCTTTGGTGTTAAGCAAGGCATGACTACATCTTCGTCGGAGGCCGTTGCCAAGATCAGGCCTATAGATGACTTCACAGAAAGCCTGGCTAACTAAGCTTCTGGGCCCGAGCTGTTTTGCTGTGAGTGGGGGGCGGCGCGCGTAGGCAGCTAGGCTTTTGCATGGTTTCAGCTGCTGTCGGCGCCTCTGGTGACTGCAAGCGATTGCCTGATTTCATGTGTATGTTTTTCTTGATTGTGGTGCTTGGATTTTTCAAACAGTGGTTCTTTTACAGTGACTCCTATTGCGGTGATTGTTCACTACAGATTCATTACATGCAGAGCAATTTGGGAGCAGCATCAACTCATGCAGCAGGGATGGCCTCGCCGGTCCCAAGTCCGGCGGTCGAGCGACAGGAAGATAGCTTTTCTGTTCTTGATCTCGATGGAAGCGAGGGTTGGGGGTCCCGCCGAGCCTCCGTCAGTGGGGACACACATGTCATGCAGGATGGATGTCTTCCCACGAAAACAGGCGACACAGGCCGATCTTGCGGCAAGTCTTTTTCCTTTTACAGAAAGCGAGCTTTTAAGAGGGCGATAGTGCGTGCCAGGACGCAAGGCACCACTGAGTATCGAGGCCGCATATGCAATTTGCAAGATCTTCTAGGGCAGTACAAGAGCAGTGCGGATCAGCCACAGCAGCGACAACGACGCAGGACACCTGCAACAGAAGTGCCAGACGCACCAGGCTTCTCCTTGTCATGTTTATCATGGAACTGCGGAGGGCTCAGCAACATCAAAGATGAGTTGTTCACATGGTTGGATGGGCAAAAGTATGACATAGTTTTCTTGCAAGAGACGTGGCACAGAGAGCAAATGGACTTTGAGACGAGGGGATGGCGATGTCTTGGCTCGGGCATTGGTGGCACAGGCCAGCGCGCCCATGCTGGAGTGATGGTTTTGTTGCGTGCAGCGGTCTTTCCCCAGGAGTACATCCGCTTTCATGAATGCATTGCAGGGCGACTTCTACATGTCAAAGCATGGTGTAAAGGAGGCTGGGTCGAGGCGGTTAATCTCTACCAGCACGCGCTAGCACAACAGTCCGGTCAGGATGCCATTTTGGCCGAGAGGGCCACTGTTTGGAGCTCTTTACGCCGTACCCTCGGACACATACCCAACGGCAACACCCTTGTTCTAGCTGGGGACTTCAACTGCAGCCTAGAACCCCTGCATGATCATCTGGGAACAGGTATGCTGGAGCCCATGCAGCAAACTCCGGATGCAGACGAGGTGGTTGCAATACTTCAGGACTTCGGGCTCTTTGCGGTGAACTCATATGGCAGGAAACGAAGTTGCACGTACATCCATGAGGGACACAAACCAGCGCGGCGCTCATTCATCGACTACATTTTCCTACGTCTTCATAAGCATCCGCATAGGCAGGTTGGCATTCTGCGCGATTGGCAGGTTGCACGATGGCGTCAGGGTGGTCGACACATGCCGGTATGGACCAGCATCAAGCTGCGACGGTTTCACTCTCAGTCCACTGCAGTGGTTACGAAGTCATGGCCGAGCTGGCGGTGTAAACTTTTAGCGCAGGCGGTCAAGGAGAACCCGCAACTCGCGGATCAGTTTGCCGTGAAGGTGCAAGAAGCTTTGCAGCAGATGGGCGAGTATAACCCCAACCAACTCAATAACATGCTGCTCGAGGTCGGGAACCAAATCTTCCATGTGGGCAGGCCGCGCAGCTTACCGCCACCTTGGGCAGGAGCTGAACATGTGGGTAGTATCAAGACCATGTGGCAGCATTACAGGGCTACGCGTGTGCAGGGTCGTTGTGCACGAACAGGAACTCGGGACGGATGGATGCGATCTGTCATACAGGCATGGCGGCATCGACAGCAGTTTCTGAAGTTGCATCGGCTTGTTCAGAAACACTCCCGTAGGCTACGTCGCACTAGACTGGCAAGTCTGCTGCAGGAGGCGGACTCACATGTCAGATCAGGGTGTAATCAGGCACTGTTCGACCTCATTCGCAGGGTCGCACCCAAGCAAGTGCGCAGGCGAGCACAATTGCGATCGAAGGAGGGTCGGCTTTTGACCCCCGCTGAGGAGGCTTTTGACCGCGCAGATAGACAGCTACTTGTTCGAGCATTGGAGTTTCTGGAGGTCCCGCACGAGCTAGCGGACATTATCCTGCGTTGGGTGCAGAACACCCACTTTCACATCGACAAGGCGGGGCATCGCGACAGCTATTACTCCAGCTCAGGCGTCAGACAAGGCTGCAAATTGTCACCGACATTATGGTGCTGTCTTTCAGTGTTTGTACTGCATAAGCTGGACCAGTGTTTTGACACATCATGGTGCGTCGATCACTTGCTTGGGTTCGCAGATGACGTGCACTTGCGGTGGGAGTTCCAGGACAGTGAAGGCCTGCATCGAGCCAGAAAGGAGGCGGGAGTGACCCTGAGCATGCTCGAGGACCAGGGGTTTGACCTTAGTCGGGACAAGACAGTGTGCCTCTTCAAAGCTGAGGGGGTGCAGGTACCACATTTGCAGCGCAAGATTGTGCACAGACAGACCAAGCCCCAGGGCAAGCGCCTCGTGCTCGATTCCAAATGGTCCCTGCCGCTTAAAGCCAGTCACGTCTACTTAGGTGCTATGATCTCCTATGGGTCCTTCGAGATGCAGAATGCACAGCATCGCAGGCACGCTGGACAGGCAGCCTTTGCCAGGCTTCGACCCACCCTGATGTCACATCGAGCTCTCCCGATGCAGAGGCGGTTACAGTTGTGGCGTTCCATTGTGGTGTCGTCGACCTTGTACTCCTTGTCTGCCTCGGGTTATACACGCAAGTCCTACGACTTGATCAGGGTCATGTTCGTCAAGCAGATCCGCACAATTGCGCGCAGCCCGAGGCACCTGACTGAGGAGAGTGATCATCGGTTGTTGCAGCGACTGGGCGTGCCCACGACACATCAACTTCTGATGCAGGTTCACAGACAATTGGCCGAGACATCGAAGCAGCTTCGATCACACCTTGGAGAGGACGACATCAGAGTCTCGAGCACCATCACTGAGAGGGAATCACTCCTACTTCAGCAGGTCCGTGAGCTGGAGGCGTCGAATGCGGACGAATCAAGTGCCCGGCTTACTTGCGATGTGTGCGGCTACCAGTGTGACAATGACGCAGCCCTACGGCAGCACAAGGCCAAGAAGCACAGTGCAAAACGCATGCAAGCTGCACCCACAAAATTCGACAGGCTCGTTCATGGCACTGACGGCATGCCGAAGTGTAGTGGATGTGGTCATCCATTCATGAATTGGGCGGACCTACAGAAGCACATTGTAGAAAATCATTGCCAGGGGCGGCAACAACCGGCATCGACAGAAGAGGAGGCCAAACTTTCCATCATGCAAATGACTCAAGAGGGCAAGCTTGCACTGCAGACCATCAAGCTGGACCAGCTCACCGATTCACTCAGGCAGGAAGCACTCTCGCACTGTGCTCTATGTCGTCAGTGGATACCCAAAGAGGGCAGTATCAAGAGGCACTGGACGAAAGTTCACAGAGAAGAGTCCCAGCAGCACCAAGCTCGGACCCTGCAGTGGCGGCGACTATCCTTCGACTACATCAAGCCCAGACATGCCTGTCCATGGTGTCTCACTGAGGAAGTGGGTCAAGAACATAGGGACACTTGCCCGGTCCTCTTCCAGCTTAGCATGGTCAGAGCGATAGCCTATCCGGGGCATGATGATCAGGACGATCCGGACAAGACACCCCTGGATGTGACCTTCCCGGCAGCAGGCAGTATCAAGAAATGGCCATTGCAATGTCAGATTTGTCATGCTCCCTGCACCGCGCGCGGCTTGCGCAAACACTTTCAGCAGAAGCATACAGATGTGTGGACCGCGGCTCAGCCTCGAGTTGACAAGTTGTGTACTGCTTGGGCGTCTGCTCTGACTTCACCGTGTCAGTTTTGTGGGGGCACTTATGACAAACGCAACAGACATGCTATCTCTTGTCATGCCATCACACAGACTGCTTTTGAGCGTGTACGCCTTGCACGGTGGCCTGACCAGCCTGCCACTGTGAGTCACGATGGCGAGCGGCCCGCTGACAATGGAGCAAGCGGATCAGTCGATGCAGGAAATCTTCGGGCCGATTGCCAAAGGGGAGGGCCTGCTAGGGAAGCGAAGCCTAGAGCTGGACGCAAAGTCACAAGCGGAAAGGCCAAACAAGCAGGGCAAACAGCCAGCAGGGACGTCGGGCAAGGGCAAGGGCAAACGCCTAGGCCAGGGATTCAGTCGTGGTTCGAGAGGCCAGGAAAGCCGGGCACAGGACGCGGAGGAGTCCACGATGGAGGATCTGGTACGGTTGGTCGCCCGGGTGGTCATACGTCAGGAGGACTCACTCAAGATCGACAGTCCACGGGGTGGGTAATGTTTGCAAAGACGGAGGCTCCCACGGTGATACCCAAGCTGATTGCAAGCTCGCAGCGGTGGAAGGAAACCGTCACACAACCCAACTCTCCACTCGCGGGGATCAGTCTCAGGGCGACTCTCATGTGGAGCATCACGGAGCAAATTCTTACAGCCCTCAACGAGCTGGACACGGAGACTGCGGAGAAGGCCCAGGAAGCAGGATGGATGAATCAGGATCAGTGCTGGGTCTATCAGAAGTGGTCACCGGAAAAGAAGCAGTTAATTCCCGACCCGAACCGCGTTCCAGTGAAGACCGAGGCTTTGATCAGGTTGGTGAAGGAGCTGAAGTCCCTAGCCACGGCGGAAATCATCTCAGCACTCTTTCCCAGCAGACCGCTCACACCGAACATGCAAGGCAGCATGGTAGTCCTGATGCTAGATGTGTCATTCCGCAAGCCCGCGGCTCACCGCTTCTACGACATTCTCGAGGACTTGCAGGGCCAAGCAGCGCTGCAACTTTGCGGGATTCAGCTGCGCAAAGAAGGGTACAAACGATCGGCGGCGGTCCAGAAGCTGAGCGACATGCTGCGATGAGGACGCTCATCCTGCGCAACCCCTCCAATTATTGTTACATGAACGCGGCTTTCAGGACACTGCTCTGGGCACTTACTCTGGATGCCACACTTGATGCGTTGTGCTTACGTCGTGGACTCAGCTTCGCTAAATTCCTCTTTCAGCGCAAGGACCAGTCCACACTTTTGGCAGGACAACTGGGGTTTGCGGCCTTTCTTCAGGAGTGGAGGTCCCCCAAGAGTCAACATGATTGTGCAGAGTTTCTCCACCACGTGATACGACAGTTTGGGCCAGCACTCTTTGAGGGTCGATGGGAGGCACGCCGAGTGGTATGCCCGGACTCCGATGCACAGCACTGTGTCATGGTGGATGAGGGGCATTGCTCGCAGGCTATCACATTGGATCTTCCGGCTGGGGACAGGCATACGATCCAGTACCTACTCCACCTTTGGCACGATCAGGCGCATGTTCATGCGCTCCAGGCGGCACCACCTCTTCTTTTTCTACGCGTATCAAGGTACAGGCTGGAGGGCTCCAATCCGATTAGGAATCCGTCCAACTTAGTGTGGAAGCCAGTGGTGCACATCCCGTTGTTCAGGGGGCCTGACATTCGAGAGTCAGGCACGGTCGCGTATGAGATTATCGGTGTCATCAACCACCATGGTGACTCGCCACAGACGGGGCACTACACGGTACAGCTTCATGCTGCATCAGGCTCGTTTCGCTGTGATGATAATGTACCGCCCACTTTTACATCAGCTACGGGCCCGAACTACTTAGACACTACGTTCCACTCAGATGAGGGATACATCTTTATGTGCAGGCGGGGAGATTCGATGGACAGCGACATGAGTTAGGCACCGAGCGGATCAGTTTTTTTATTCTATGTTCCACAACCATTTATCAAACGAGCTACACCGCCGTGGACGCACAGGTCACTTGAGGGGACATTCGAGTGATGCCGTGACGGTGTACATGGGGATGGGCAGGCTCTGATTGCAAATTCAGTGGAGCCAAAAGAACGTTAATGTTTTTCCCGGTGCCGAGCTCGTTTTCGCCATATTACTTGATGTCTTGATTTATGGTATTGGGCTACAGACCCTTGTGCTACTCGGACGTTGGGCTCATGTGTCTTGGGCGATAGTCCCATGTGCTTCTTGGGCAATAGACCCATGTACTCTTGGGCTTTAGTCCCATGTGGCTTTCGGGCTTTAGACCCGTCGCGCGGGCCTTTGTCCCCAGTGAGCTGCAGTGAACTGCCTAGTAGGTGAGAGTATGTGTGTGTGTACTCTCTACGCTACCTGTTACTTGTCCTGCGGAGCAGTGTCTTTCAAGTTCGTTTTCACTTTTGACACAGGCCAGTCACTTAGTCCGTAGTTGGTTCAGTGTCGTGACCGTACAGTTTGTCACTCGCTGCTGTCGTCTTCGATGACATCTGGTACATACTTTTCTAGTTTCTCTCGCTTTCTACATAGTTTTGCCGCGTGATTGCATCGCTTTTGGGTGCTTCACCGGGTGCAATCAGCTATGCTGCTTTGGTGCCTAGGCACGAGCATGGCCGAGGCCACTGAGCCTCCAGACAACGTGTCTGCCAGGCCTACACTAGGCGACCTGTGGGAAAGGACGCTGTGGGTGAAAAAAAAAAGCCTGGCTAACTTGACGAGTTCGTGTTCGGAGACCATAGACCCCCACTCAGTGAACGTCATTGTGGCAGGCATCTTGAGACGGTGCAAGATCCTTCGGAAATCGAATCGTACATCCCAGCTGCTCCTGCGCACCATTGAGTTGCGGAAGGCATACAAACAACTTCCCTTGTCTGAGGTTGCACTGGGGGATGCCTACATTTGTGTCCTGAATCCCCGCACCGGAGTTCCGGAACTCTACCAAAATCAAGTTCTTCCCTTTGGTGCGAAGCCTTCTGTCCAGGGTTTCTGCAGGACCTCGGGAGCGATATGGTTCGTGGGACAGACTCTCCTACGCATCCATTGGTCTGTCTACTTTGACGATTATGTTGTGGTGGCCTCAGTGGAAGAGAAATGTCACCTTGATCTGGTTTTGCGGTCTTACTTCTCTTTGATCGGTTGGGAAACTTCGGACGAGAAAGATGCCGGCTTCAGCTCCGTTGCTAAAGCCCTGGGCGTCGAAATATGTCTTGATGAGATCCGTATGGGCCTGCTGAAGGTCCAGAACACTGAATCAAGGAAGCGCGAGCTCGCTGCCACCATCGAGTCCATCGTTGCAAACGGTGGAGCCCATGCGAAGGAGTTGGAGTGCTTAAGGGGTCGTCTTCAGTTTGCGGAGTCGCAGGTTTTTGGCCGCGGGGCTGCCCAGCGCATGCGTGTCATCTCCAGAGCAATGAAGCTTTCGGGCTTTGTGGTCTTGGATGATCCCGTGACAGAAGCCTTGCTCTTTCTTAAGGACCGCGTCTTGCACGGTGGTGCACGATTGCTCAGGGCTTGCGATCGTGCCACCTACCACCTCTTCACTGGCGCATCTTATGAAGCTTCGCAGCCTGCGGGTTTAGGGGGCATTCTTTATAGTGAGAAAGGCCTGCTCCTTAGATGGTTCTCTGAGTGCGCTAACACGGAAGTTCTTGAAGCCATCAACCTGGAGGGCAAACAAGGCCTAATCTATGAGCTTGAGGCGTGTGCAGCAGTGTAGGGTGTCCTGCAGCTTTGTGGCTCCCTGAGCGATTGCGATCTCATTTGCTACTGTGATAATGAGGCGGCACTGTCTGCACTCATCCGGTGTGCCTCGGAGTCGCCTGTGGTGGCAGCTCAGCTCGCTAAGCTTAGCATGCTTGAGGACGAAAAAGGCATCAGCATTTGGTTTGAAAGAGTCGAGTCGTCGGCCAACCCGGCAGACGCCCCATCGAGGTTTGAGCTCTGTGGCCTGCCGCAAGACTTCAGGATCCGCTGGACTCCCGAAGAGGAGGTGCTGTTCTGAAGCAGCTGATCTTGAAAGGGGATTGGCACCAGCTGCCTTTTTACTTGCAGGCTTCACTTGCGGGAAATCTCGCAGGATTTGTTGCTGGAGCTTTGCAGATCTCTTAAAGATTCTTGCTTATGGGACCGTTTGCAGCCGGAAGCCGAGTCGTTTCAGAATCCAGTTCGCACCCCTCGCTTTGTCAGAGAAAATGAAGGAGTGCACGTCCGAGTGAGTCTGCATCTGCATGTGCTCTTGTCTGTTGTGTGTTGCATGCCTAACATGTGAAAACATAACCAAATAAAAGATTTTGCAAGGATTTAAGCGTGCTGGCAGACTTGTCTGCTTGTGTTTTAAATCCGAGAAAAAGGTAAGAAAAATTTTGGTGTGCAAGCCTGCCAAAACTTTTACTTCTTTGAGCCACCTCGAGTTTTACTTGAAAAACACTTGTGTCGCTTGTGTTTCCTTGTGAGTCGAATGCAGCTTGAACCGCGCTGCTTGGTTCGACACCAGCTGGGTCATGTGCATGACATACAGACATGCTGTACGCTGTCGTGTTCGCAACAACAAGCTTTGTGCAGCACTTCTTTAAGACGGAAAGTTTTTAGACCCGCCCGCCCGACCCTTCAGGGTGCCGTAGCAAGCAGTGTGCACGCTTTCAGCAGTGCACCTTCTTGTGACAGCATACTTGCAGTGCTCCTTGAACTTCTTGTGTGAAGCACGCTTGCAGTGCTCCTTGAGAAAAGCTACTTCTTTGCGAGANCAGTTTGTTCCATGTCAATGTGGTGCTGCCAGGACAAAAGCATGTACGCACGTTTGGCGGAGGTCGGAAAACTTTGATCCCATTCGGTTTCGATGATGAGTAGTGCCTGTGAGCACACGTCGTGCATGCTGCAGAAGCAAGCGATCGAGGGTTTCGTTTCACGACAAGAAGATGTGAGACCAGCTCCGCTGAAATTGCATGGTTGGAAATGTTGTGTTTGTTGGGGCACACGCGTGTGTGTGCCAGGCACCGTGAGTCGAACTGAAGATATTTAGTTGATGCTGAGAGGCGGGCGGGACTGTCGCAAAAAGGCTCTCACAGGCCGACAATCGGTAACTCATGGATTGCGCAGTGGCCAAAAGCAAGAACAGCGTCGTCTGCAGGTTCATGGAAAAGGTCATCTGAACATGCCACGGGACTGTTGCACCAGCAAGCCACACTGCCCGCAGCCCGTGAGCATGGGCTGCGCAACGGCCGCATGGTAAGGGCAAATGCATCGTCCAAAGGCATCCAAAAACCATGCATTCCCGCTTGCGTTTGTACGGTTTCAGAGTTTCTCGGAGAATCTGCAAGGCAAGCAAACATAAGAGCCTGTGCGAAAGATTGTAGGGTTGTCTGCAGTGGGTTAATGGTTTCTGCGTTGCATCTGTTAAGTCTTGCCAAGACATCACATAAACAACATCACACGTGCTTTACATGAAGCAAATTCCACAAGTTTGCATACACTCTAGGAAAGAGACAAAAAGCCTACCAAAAAACNTGCATCTGTTAAGTCTTGCCAAGACATCACATAAACAACATCACACGTGCTTTACATGAAGCAAATTCCACAAGTTTGCATACACTCTAGGAAAGAGACAAAAAGCCTACCAAAAAACGAACGTCAAAATGGGGCCCTCCAAAGGAAATGCTCTTGGGAGAGGGCCCGAATGTGGAACCTTTTTTGGAACCACAGAACACACATTTGTTGTAGTGCTTTACACGAAGAAGCATCAGCAAGTCTCGAGAGTTTGCGAATAGCCAAATTTCAATTTGAAGGCAAGAACTACCACCATAGACACAACCTTCACTGACAACTTGCAGGACGATGGCTCCAGCATTTAAACTCTGAAACACAGCAGCAGGATTGTAGCTCAGTTTGCCGCAACAAAGCAAATTTACAGACCTGTGACACTGCACTGTATCTACAGGTTTAGGGGAGCCTTGGCAATGGGTTTGGGGAAGGATTTGCCACACAGGGCTTGGGGGAGGATTTATAACGAGACTTGGGAGGAGTGCCCGAAATAGCACGGAAATGATTGTTTGTGAAACAAAGAAATGTTTGTCTTACGAAGGACTTTTGGGTTTTTATCGAGTACAGCGTCTGTTTGCATATTTAGAAATCTCCCCCCGCCCCCTCAATTTCAATGTGTACCGCAATGCCGCGCAAGTCACTGGGCCTGTATTTGGGGGGAGCGGGGGTCTGTAAGGTTTCAAGATGTGTGGTACAAGCAATTCCAAAGATTGTACTGTGGAGGCCCCTTGTGCGCGGACACATTTTCTAGGGGTTTTACTAAGGACTTTCATGGATAGGCCGTTTGGTGGTTTTAGGCGGCAAAAGCGTGGAGTAAGCGTTTTGGGACTTCGGTTCGGGTCTTGCTCATGTGCGCGACGTTTTTTTCATGGAAACAAAGATTTTTTCAGAAACCAGAAATCTGACCGCGCGATGGCGGGTCTGGATTGAGCCTTATATTTGGACTTTCATGGAGAACATTATAAGCCTGAACACCTTGGGAGGGATCGCAGCGAAACCCAACTTGGCAGAAAAAGAGCCTGAACGTAGGCTCCGGCTGCGCGTGGTTCTGAGTCACTGTCGTGTCGTAAGCACATGAAGCCCTGTCGAACCCCAGTCCATAATCAGGCGGAGTGTGCGACTTGATGTGGCGGAGTTCCCGCGCGATCCCGCGGAGTTCCCGCG
Organism: Symbiodinium sp. clade A Y106; assembly: GCA_003297005.1. Taxonomy (NCBI): domain Eukaryota; class Dinophyceae; order Suessiales; family Symbiodiniaceae; genus Symbiodinium; species Symbiodinium sp. clade A. The sequence continues at coordinate 53,488 of BGNK01004291.1, forward strand.
CGATCCCGCGGAGTTCCCGCGCGATCCCGCGAAGTTACCGCGCAATCCGCGGAGTTCCTGCGCGATCCCGCGGAGTTACCGCGCGATCCCGCGGAGTTACCGCG
>BGNK01004292.1:814-56748 GCA_003297005.1 Symbiodinium sp. clade A Y106
ATCTCTTCCATGGTCATATCCTCTGGGGTTTTCATAGACATATTACTATACTATATATTATAATATTTCTTTAAGTGAATTTTCTGAACAGAATTTTCCAAAAAAAAGTATTTAGTTTTCAAAACTTATCTTCAGAAAAACATTTAAATATAAAATTATTTTATAATCTAATTATATTGACATGAGTAAGACCATCCAACGCGGTGTAAAAGCATTAGAGACAGTGTATGATTTTTATAAAGGCAGACTTAACAGTGCAACCAAAACNTATAAAATTATTTTATAATCTAATTATATTGACATGAGTAAGACCATCCAACGCGGTGTAAAAGCATTAGAGACAGTGTATGATTTTTATAAAGGCAGACTTAACAGTGCAACCAAAACTAAAATCAAAAATATCATCGGTTTATACGATGACAGAAAAATAGCGCAGTTCACAACAGCGGACAAATTAATAGGGAACTTCATCAGTGCCAAGACAGACCAACAAAAGCAAAAGGCAAGTGACCAATACAACAAGGTATACGAAAAACACAAGGAAAAGCAACCACTAGGAGAACGAATGCGAACAGCAAAGCGTGACAACAAACTCACAGAAATCCGCAGACGACTAACACAGAAGACCGCAGTTCAGCGAATACAAAAGAGGGTGAGAGCGGAACAANGAACAATCCAAAACAACACATGCATATTCCGTAGACCTTATGTTCTTCAAATTTAAACTCCCCAAGGATACCATCAAAGCATCCTTCAAAGACAGCAAGGGCAGACCCCTAATCCCGATTTGGTATGAGACTAAGAGAGCAACTATACAAACAACAGACTATATAGAAGACTTATCGGGCAGACGTGTGTTTCAATACGANGTGTTTCAATACGAAACCAAAGACAGATATGTTTTCAAGAAACTGATGAAGACAATAATGTCTGACCCAGATATGGAGGAAACCCTTCGCTTCGTCCATTCCTATATAGTGTGCATCAAAGTTAAGGATGTAGACAGAGTAGATGGTGACACTGATTTTATACCAGTGGACGAGAATTATTGACTGTGGAGGGTACACTCGTACAAGGTGTCTATGTATGTTTGTCCATTAAACCCAGAATACGAAACACTAAAGGAAGCAATCAAAGTAAACCATTATCAAGAAAACCAGTGTTGGATGAACACCATAACCGATTACTATAAGGACACACTTATGGGAGAAAAGCGCAGAGAAAAGAACAGACTAACCAGACAGAGCATGTTGACCCTGATAGGTAAGTCAGAAGAGGATTTTAAGNACATCCGCCGCATGCTGCTATTCATTTTTCCCCTCCCGCACCAGCTTCCCATTCTCCAAGCCATATTGTACCACCATTGGGCACCCTTCGCTGCATCGGCAGTAGACATATGTGCGGCTCGTCCGCTTTACCAGGCAACGCTTTCTGGACCCCCACTCTGCATCAATGACGTCCAACACCGTGCGCCCACCCAAGTCTTCTTTCCTTCCGTGCCACACATTTCCAAACTTGTCTCGCCTCCACCGAAATGCTGCATTAGTCTAGCAAGGCAGATCACTTCCAAAGTTCTTAATGCACATGCCGGCCTCTCGTATCGGTTTTCCTGCTTTTCTATTTTAGAGATTCCTTCAATATATGAATGATTGAAGAAATTTTAATTTTAGTGACGATCACCTTCTCAAAATTACGTGAAAGTAAAGAATATTTTTACTTTTAAACAATTAATTTAAAAATAATTTTTGAAAATTTTTTTCCCATTTATTAGTAATACATATAAAATCAAAATTCAATTAGAAAACTCCTTTTTCTTCTTCTAGAAAATAGAGAAAGATACCTTTTTTTAAATTTCGTGAGAATAGAATCGATCATGATTTACAAAATTTTCAGAGAAATTTTCTTAAAAAAATTCATATATTATTATATTCTTTTAAAATTTTCATTTTCATTGAATAAGATGCAAGATTATCCTGATTCAGAACGTATCCGATCTTTCTAAATATCTCTCCGGCGCCCTCACTACCAGAATCTTGTTAATGTTGATTGTCGCGCTGGGTTTCGTTTGTCCCATTGCTTTGGTCGGTGATATTGCAACCGCTTGAATGATGCACGTGGCACTTCCCCCTTGCAGGTCATTTTGCTGAGGTGTGCTCCCATTTGCCAATTGATGTTACTTATTTGCCTCCACCCATCCAAACCTCAGCAGCAACCCTACGAACTTCTGCGCATGGTCGGAGCTCGGGAAATATGCGCGGCCCTCGTCGTCTCCCCGATGGCTCTGAACACTACGCGTTTTATGGCTTGATTGATTTGCTCAAAATTTGGGAAATTGATATGCTATGTGTTCAAAAGACCTGTGCTCCCTCGAGGGCTTCCCTACCAATCCTTTTATTTATGATGGTCCCGAAGATATCGGCGGTTGTGAGGCTGGAATCCTTATTCATCAGGATTCGTGGTCTTGGCCCTTGTCTTTGCGGTCTGCTGCATATCGGTTCCACTAGAGATGCCTTTCCGTAGAACATCTTGGCCATATATACGTGTGCAGCTTTTATGCGCCGCACGTTGGTATGCCTATGGCTGAGCGTTTGGATTTCTGGCATCAGCTTCGCACGTCTATCGTTGAAATCCGTCGTGCCCAGCCACATTGTCAATTTGTTTTGGCTGGAGATTCAAACGTCTATCTTTACGAAGTTATGAGACAAGGGCGAAAGAGCTGGGGAATTTCAATTTCGGCAGGCTATCCGTGGCATCTGACGAGGTTTTGACCTTGAGATTGCTAATCCTCGTGGTGTGCCCACTCACAAGTCAGGCTCTGGCATTGACCTTGTATTTGCTTCTCGATGCATTTACATTCAGAATTTGGCTATCCATGATGGGTGTTCTTGTGCTTGCCCTGCAAATTCTTGTTGTCCCGCGCTTGCTAGCGATCACAAACTCATTACGTTGCAGGTTCTGGTTTCCACGACTTCAGTGGATTCTAAATTTCCGCGTTGGCCTATAGTCCGAGACTGGGCCCTGTCGTGCATTCTTTGCCCTCAACTTCTGGATTGGACAACTAAGGTTCGCGAATTCATGAGATTCCAAAGTTGGCGCATACTTGTTGACCGTCGTGCAATCTTGAATTTCGTTTATGGCGATCTTGTGATGTTATTGGGGAATTCTTGTCGGGACGAATTAAGGATCGAGGGCATTGCGGCCGACCCGCTTCTCTCTTCTCTCTTCTCTCTCCTCTCTTCTCTCCTCCCTCCTGCTCGCTTGGATTTTATATATTTCTTACCATCGGAATCGTCGGGAAAACCGGGATCCTCCACGGCCTATTATAAATACATTTTAGAAGAAGAATTTGATAATAGAAAATCAAGTCCTAATTTTTCGTTCAAAAAATGAAATCGATGAAGACCTACGAATCCACGAAAATAATCAAAATTCAATAGCCATCCTTGAAAAATCTGGATTTGCCGTATTTCCGCCCATCGGAGCTGTTGAAATGGAAGTCCGAATTCCCCCCCGCGCGAAAATGTAAATGGCGCAACAAACAGAATTTGATAATAGAAATTCAAGCTTTATTTTTCCATTAGAGACGCCGAAATTGATAGAAATCCGCAAATCCACGAATATCGTCGAATTTCTAGGTGAACACTCCTTTTTCCAGGAGCAGGCAGTCCTTGAGAATCCTTGGATTTTTCGTATTTCTGGCCATCGGAGCCATTGAAATAAGTTATTTTTTTTATTAGTACAAATAAAAGCAGCCCATAACTATTTTTAATTAGAAGTAATTAAGAATGTTTCCGGCGTCCGCATAAGGTGCCTATAGAGTTTTGAGGAGGGCAAACGGTTTATACAAGAGCTGCCTCAGAATAATAATGGGGGGAAGGCTGGCGGGTTCTTATAAAGGGGGGGAATGAAAAGACTAGATGGAGCTCCAATTTTTATTATTACCAGCAAGTAGAGATACATATACCATAGAAATCAAAATTTTATCTCCACCCCGGCTATTATTTTGACCCCCCTCTCTATAACAACCGCCCATATTTCCACCCCAAGTATGCCAGTCTACGAAACCCAATAAGAATTTTCATGAGTTTTGAAAGGATATATCTAGAATTTTGAAAAGTTTATAGTAGATAACAAACGACTCAAAAAAATATAATGAGAGATTAACAAATTTAATATAGAATTAAAAGATTATAGTAAGAATTTGAATAACTTTCGAGAGATATAGAAGAAAGATTTACAAATAGACTCAAAATCCATCTAATATATATACGGAATCCATATAAATATTCATAAAATCTTTTCAAACATACGCCGAGTCCTTATAAATAGACACCATATCCTCGTGATTTCCTTCAAATAGATCGATATATGAACAAATCTTTGTAAATACGCACAAAACCTATAGAAATATTTATAAAATCTTTAGAAATACGCACAGAATCCTTAGAAATTCATATCAAAACCCCATAGCAATATATTGAATAATCCTCTAGAAATCGTTCAATCCCGATACAAATAAGTACTGTATTATTATTATTATTATTATTATTATAAGGCTCCTAGTTTTTTTTTCTCCTTTTTTGTTAAAAAAAGAGATATATATATATATTAACGGGACTACAACTTTTTATATCTTATTAGTATTTATNCACGTAATTTTGAGAAGGTGATCGTCACTAAAATTAAAATTTCTTCAATCATTCATATATTGAAGGAATCTCTAAAATACATTAAATGGAAAATATAGATAGGCAAGATAATTCTAAAGAAAAGAATAAATAAACAAGATAAATCGAAGAGATTTATCCAGATAATTATCTCTCCGTTCTATAGATTTAGATTTATTTGCATTGTAATTATATCCTCCGTGATGGGATTTGGACCCTGGGTTCTAAATCTTGGTTATTATTATTGGAATCTTTCAAATTTTGGGATCTTCTGGTTCCGTGAGCCGTGAGGCTAATCTAATCTTAAGTCCAGGCCCAGTCAGACTTAGCCCCAAATCTAGGCCCAGGCTCAGGCCTAATTTTGCACTATTCTATCCTGCCCAGACCAGGGCAGGGCCCAAGCCGTAGACCCAGGCCTAGGTCAAACCTAGCCTCAATTCCACTTGGGCCCTGGGCTTTGGGCCTGGGCCTGACCCCCAGACCAGATCTTGGCCTTGAGCCCTGGGCCTGGGCCTTAGTTTCTGGGCCTAGAATTGGAGCTAGGTCTGACCTGGGCCTGGGCCTACGGCTTGGGCCCTGCCCTGGCCCTGGCCAGGATAGAACAGGGCAAGACTAGGCCTGAACCTAGGCCTAGAACCCCGGGGGACCTCCCTATCCGTTGCTGGAGCAAACATGCACAACGACCTCCCCCTGCATGGCGACGTGTCCGAGGCCGACCTCTTGTTGGAGCGGGCAAGGGGCACCTTCTCTACCATGCAGGCGGAGGTTGTGTGCATGTGCTACAACAACGGTCGTGGAGGCGCTCCTGGAACAAACAGAACTCTCGCCAATTTTTTGCAAAACCTTTTTGGACGATGAAGTGTTCAAGTGTTGCCTTGGTGTTTTTGGGTTTAGGATATATACCACAAGGCAAAAAAGGAAAACACTCAATTTCGTGTGCACCCATGCGGTCTAAAATCTAGCAAATTATTGCTTCGACCGCTCGTTAAACCACGCAACTTTCCGTGAGCTAATTTTNAAGCATCGCGAACGCCAGCGAATTGGCGAATGCGTTTGTGCTGGTGCACACCGCGTGTGTTTTGCGTCAATTCCGCATACACATGTGTGTGCCGAATACAGCCGAAACTCGACCGATCCGTGGTTTGAGGTGCCCCGCGACTTTCCGTGAGCTACTTTTTTTTTTGTCGCGCCGCTGTGCCTGCGAGCTCCTTGCAGCGCGAGGGTTGTGCTTCTGTACACACGGGTGTGTTCTGCGTCAAGGCTGCGTGCACGAACACAGCCGAAACTCAACAAAATTATTGCTTGGATCGCTTGTAGCGCCTAGCGCTAGCCACTTTGGACGATGAAATGTTCAAGTGTTGCCTTGGTGTTTTTGGGTTTAGGATGTATACCACAAGGCAAAAAAGGAAAACACTCAATTTCGTGTGCACCCATGCGGTCTAAAATCTAGCAAATTATTGCTTCGACCGCTCGTTAAACCACGCAACTTTCCGTGAGCTAATTTTNTATACCACAAGGCAAAAAAGGAAAACACTCAATTTCGTGTGCACCCATGCGGTCTAAAATCTAGCAAATTATTGCTTCGACCGCTCGTTAAACCACGCAACTTTCCGTGAGCTAATTTTCTTAAGTTGCGCCGCTGTGCCTGCAAGCTCCAAGCATCGCGAACGCCAGCGACATGGCGAATGCGAACTGGCGAATGGGTTTGTGCTTATGCATACTTTTGTTTCTAATGCTGCGTACATATGTGTGTGTGTGTGTGCTTAACACCGCTGCAACTGAACCGATCATTGCTTGGATCGCTTCTAGGGACGCGGGACTTTCGTTCGGCTGTTTTGTTTAAGGTGCGGCGCTGTCCCTTGAGAGCTATTAGCATAGCAAAGACCATCGAGCGAATGCAGTTGTGCTTGTGCACACGTTCCGGAGCCCTGCTTTGGGGGCCACTTTTCGCCGCTGGATACGAGCGTTCTTGGTTTCGCTACCGTCAGAAAAAGGCTCAACCAGCTTGGGCTCCAAGAAATACAGCGTCCGGTTCTCGTCGTGCTAAACAAGCGAAGTGCTTTCGGCAATGTTGGCACAAATCTGTTTCGGACAGAAGGGTGTTCATGTCACGAACGCTATAGCAGACCCAGGTGGGGAAATGTGGAAGCTGCAGTCGGCAGTGGTACCGTTCGACCTGACAAACGGGGAGGAAAAGGAGGAAAACCGATACGAGAGGCCGGCATGTGCATTAAGAACTTTGGAAGTGATCTGCCTTGCTAGACTAATGCAGCATTTCGGTGCAGGCGAGACAAGTTTGGAAATGTGTGGCACGGAAGGAAAGAAGACTTGGGTGGGCGCACGGTGTTGGACGTCATTGATGCTGAGTGGGGGTCCAGAAAGCGTTGCCTGGTAAAGCGGACGAGCCGCACATATGTCTACTGCCGATGCAGCGAAGGGTGCCCAATGGTGGTACAATATGGCTCGGAGAATGGGAAGCTGGTGCGGGAGGGGAAAAATGAATAGCAGCATGCGGCGGATGTGCGTGCAGATATCCGAAGCATTGCTTCCCGACCGGAGCGGGCAGGCGCTGCGTTGGTCGAGTGGTCCATCGCGCATCCTGACGGTAAGCTCCCCGCTCGCCAACAAGTCCACACACGCAAGCAGTACACAAGGCCTGCGCGGGTGGAAGATAAGATCCCGGAAGTTCTGGCCTATATGGAGTCGATCAAGGCCAGGGAAGCCACGGAACCCTGGCATTGTCGGGTGCTCGAGGTGGAGGAGAGTGCCGGTATTTTTTGTTTTACCACGGACTTTTATGTAAGCCTCCTGGTGGAGCACTGGGAGACATTGATGGAGCATGGGTTACGCTTGGCATGTGATGGTACGCACGACATCTCCAACAGCCGCATCAAACTGATTGCTGTTGGTTGGCTGGCGCAGCATGTGCCCCGTCAGAGCATCGAAACTACATTTTGTATTGCTTGGTTTCGCTTTATCGCCGAGCGAAAACCACGTGGCGGTTCGCATGCTTCTTGAAAGCCTCGATGCACACGTGCGTGCGCATGTTCCTGATGGCTTGCGGAAAGCATCTGTCGCTCACCTTGATGGTGGCCCTGCTTTGGTTAAGGGCTTTGTGGAGTTTTTTGGCCAAGATTTCCAGTTGGTCCGAAGCCTTGAGCATGTCAAACGCCACATCCGGGACCAGGGCGTGAAAAAACTGACGCAAAGCTCTTGGTGAGCCTCTACGAAAAGGTGGGTGTCGAAAAGCGCCTTCATGCGCAATAACCACGTGTTCGATCGATATTGGCACCACTGCTTCCAACTCCTGGAAGATGCCGGTGAGGCGGACTTCGTGGCATACCTATAGACGGAGCATTTCCAGAAGGATGCAGGTGTATGGACGGCCGCCTGGCGTGCGGCAGTCCTCGACCCAGGCTATGGTTCCTACTCGTTGAATGCGGTGGACTCCTTTTGGAAGTTGCTGGATCACTATGTCCCCGAGGAGAAAACTTTGCCGTTGAGGCAGGTAATGGAGCGTTATGAACACACGGGCCGGGTTTTCCAGAATGATGGGAAGTGGAGTGCTTTGTGTGTTGCATCATCGACGCTGGTAACCCCCGCGTTGGTCGAGGAAGCATCCGCAGAGTTGAGCCCCCGCCTGGATTGGAAGGACGGCAAGCAAGTGGGGCGTATGAGCTGCAGGACGTTGCAACGACTGCTTGCGCAGGAACCTCCCTTAATGTTGGAGTTCAACACCGGGCAAGAAAATGCCACGATGGGTGTTTTGCAAATATGGTCCCTCGGACTTCAACGCCGTGGAAATGGAAGCTTTCTCCGATCTGGTGCAGTCGACATCTTCGGCAACAGTGGATGCTGCATTCCAGAAAATTGGGGCCTTGGATGAAGAGGGCTTCCACCCACGGCTGGTCAGTGCCACCTATGAGAAATTCACGGCACTGTATGAAGAGGAGGGCAGGCTGCTGGAGTCCCATCAGGATTATTGGCAACGTGGCATGACAGAGCATTTTCTACATGTCTCTACCACAAACTTCGGCGCCACGCTGCCAGAAGCCTTCTCCTCCTTAGTCCCGCGCTCCACACCAACGGGGCGTTCTCGGGGCCGGCCCAAGGGCGTAAAGCGCACTAGCGGTGCTGGCGAGTCACCGGCCCGGGGCCGTTCCAGGGGCCGCGGATCCAGAAAAAGGCCCGCGGCGGATGGACTGCAGCAGGTGGCTGCTCAAGGGGGGGGGGGAGCCGCAGCTCGAGGAAGAGACCCGTGGCAGATGAGATAGCAACAGGTGTGGAGCAACAATTGGAAGACCTTTTCGGCGAAAAGGCGGCTTCACGTGGCCTGGAGCACTTGCTCGGGTCAGGTTTTGCAGGCGACACCACCGCGCCAGCAACTCCACCTCAGGTCGCGGCAAGGTTGGAAAGCCTGATAGCAGAGGGTCGGCTGCCAAGGACGACCGCCGACCAACGTCGTCGCAACCAGCGGACATCCGGCACCACGTACGGAGTCCCCGACGGGTTGAAAGAAGCCCTAGAGGCTGGCTACATCCATCCCAACCTACCTCCTCCGCAGGGCATGGTTTGGAACCTAGTCGCACACAAGACCTTTGTGCTGCAAGCGCGCGGTGGTTGAACTCCCAGCAACCAACTCTCTTCCGATGTGAGCCCCAATGGCTTTCTAACGGTCCAGGCATACAACGACGTCCTCTGCAATGGCAAAACGAGACTGTNGCTGCAAGCGCGCGGTGGTTGAACTCCCAGCAACCAACTCTCTTCCGATGTGAGCCCCAATGGCTTTCTAACGGTCCAGGCATACAACGACGTCCTCTGCAATGGCAAAACGAGACTGTGTAGATGGCACTGATTGGGGGTTTTGCTTGCCCTTTAGCCACCGCCGTCCTTGTATTTTGGAGTTGCATCATCGGAGGGGTATGCACGTGTGCTCGAGCTGGAGTTGCAGAAGCGATGGGTCGTGATTGTGACTATNGGGGTTTTGCTTGCCCTTTAGCCACCGCCGTCCTTGTATTTTGGAGTTGCATCATCGGAGGGGTATGCACGTGTGCTCGAGCTGGAGTTGCAGAAGCGATGGGTCGTGATTGTGACTATATCAATGATTTTTCATATTCAGCTACAATGGCGAGGGCACGGAGACCTTGGTTTCAGTGGCCCGTCAGTGAAAAGGTTGTCAGTCCTGCTGTCAATCTTGCTCGGGACGAGAGTTGTGCTGTCCACTGAAGTTTGTNAGTTTGTTGTGGTTTCAATATCCAAGGTGTGATGGTCCGGGAGGTGGATTTCATGAACATTGTCTTCCTGAATGTGCATATGCGCCTTGGTCAACGAGCAGGGTTTCAATTTTTACAGGCCAGGCACCGGTACAGCGAAAGTGGCCGGACCAAGCTGTGAACTGTCACGACCGAGGCTGCTGATAGCGCCCAGATCGACATCTTTCTGTGTGCCGCATTTGATTTCTTCTTGCTCGAGTTTCTTGCAAATGCTTTGTCCGACAAGCCTGGTCCTCAAATAGTTGCAAAGGTCAGATTCGTTTCAAATTTTGGGGTATTGACTCCTTTCCCCCGAACAAAGACAGGATTTACCTATTGAGATTCTTCTTCTTCATGGACTTCCTTGGAACCTTCTGGCCTGCCTTGCATGGATTCGATTCTGGGCTTAAAGCCCAAGCCCCTCGGCTAAATACCAAATGCCAGGATGATGTTGGACATCTACTACATCTGCGCAGATGCCCCAGATAAGCAGAAAAGAGAGAGCCACCATTGCTTCCTCGTTGCTGAGGCTAGGTCTGGAAAAGAACAAAGNATGCCAGGATGATGTTGGACATCTACTACATCTGCGCAGATGCCCCAGATAAGCAGAAAAGAGAGAGCCACCATTGCTTCCTCGTTGCTGAGGCTAGGTCTGGAAAAGAACAAAGGAGGTAATGGCGCGTTCTGATCTCAAGAAGTTATTGGGGCTGTGATGCCGGGCCTGTGGCATCCTCTTACATCGTGCAGCCACAAGAAAAAACTCGAGGTGATGATCGTTCGAGCTGCGCGTGCNCACTGAGATTTCTTTACGGGCAGTCAGCCGTGCCTAGAGGCCTTCGGAATGCGAGACAAGCTTTAGTGTCACCTCCGAATTGCCTTGCTGCTCAAAGAAGAATCAGGTGCTCAAGAGAATTGAAATTGCAACGGGGAGATCCAGCATTTTAGTTATCTGGTGGTGAGAAGACCAGATAATGCTCTAGCCTCAAGGAATGTGACCTCATAAGATCCCCTTCTCAGGATACTGGTGGCATCGTCTATTTCGGCTGTGCCTGCTTTGCCCAATATTCCAGTCGGCTGACAGTGGCGCGAATTGCCAACGACAAGTACAAAGGCGTCAAGGANCTTCTCAGGATACTGGTGGCATCGTCTATTTCGGCTGTGCCTGCTTTGCCCAATATTCCAGTCGGCTGACAGTGGCGCGAATTGCCAACGACAAGTACAAAGGCGTCAAGGACCCGGCTAGTTGGTTAAGAGGCGATTGTTTGGGAGTTTAGTCTCTGTCATTATCGTCGCTTTGTCACTTTAGCAGGATACGGCCGATGCGAGGGTCGAGCCATCGACCTACACCATCGCTGACGGATCTTACGATGCTTACAGGCGGAGCTTGTAGGATTAGCGATGTTCNCCTACACCATCGCTGACGGATCTTACGATGCTTACAGGCGGAGCTTGTAGGATTAGCGATGTTCTGCACACCAGTCTGAATTCTTCGAGGATACCGACTGCTGACTGTGTTCTGAAAATACTCTGAGCTGCCTTCGTTTCGTGCCTCTGGTCAAGATTGTGCCAATTCATGCTTGTAGACATGTTTTCTTTGCTACCTTCCTTGCGGCGACTGCTCTGCAACTTCAACTCCGTGCTGCTACCGAGGTCGTTTAAGCCAATCCACATGAGCAGCATGCTATTACTTTGCTGCTGATGGCTTGCAAATGTATGCAAATCCCATACAAAATCCAGCGGAAATCCCCAGAGTTCTCTTTGCTATACAACAAACCCTAAACACCCTCAAACCAATAATCCCCGATTNTTGCAAATGTATGCAAATCCCATACAAAATCCAGCGGAAATCCCCAGAGTTCTCTTTGCTATACAACAAACCCTAAACACCCTCAAACCAATAATCCCCGATTATTTGTATGGACTTTTAGAGCTTCTGCTGTTGATGTCTTGCAAATCCTTGCAGGTCTTGTCCAGTAGCATGAACCCGGCGGGCGGAGCTTGTTCATGAATGTCGACAACGAGGCCGGCAGTGCGGTGGCGCTTTTAGGTGCAGCTTTTGGGGAGAGGGGACGTCGTAGAGACGAGTCCAAGGCCTGGGACCGAGTCCACCCTTTCCTGAGCTTCGGCTTCAATTCTGCGGGTCAGTCTCTGGTGGCTTCCGTGGGCTACGTCGCAGTGAACGCCGCCTTGCTGTCCAAGATGAAGATTCGGCACCTCGTCGGATCTCGTCATATGCTTGTGAGTGGGCAGTCTGAAACAGCAAGGTCAACTACACTTGCAGTCTTTGTTCTTTCGGCACCTTCAAGTATCTGGACACCCCGACAGCATGCAGGAGCCGCGAGCCGGGCCGTTACACGGACCAGGCGCTGGAAGGGCCCCAAGAAGCGCCCAATCAGTAAGCGGTAAAGCTTGTGCTATTCAAACGAGACATCCCATTCCACGGGTCCATAAGTTCCNCAAGAAGCGCCCAATCAGTAAGCGGTAAAGCTTGTGCTATTCAAACGAGACATCCCATTCCACGGGTCCATAAGTTCCGTATTTTTTGTCATCTCAAGTATCTCAAGATCAACAAGTCTAGACATGATCGGATTGTTGATGCTGTAATCATTACCGGCTTATCGACAAAGCACATCACTGCCTTCCTTTCCGTTCTCATCGCTGGCATCGGTTCAGGTGGGGCAGAGTACCTGCAGGCTTTGTGACCCTGGNTCCGTTCTCATCGCTGGCATCGGTTCAGGTGGGGCAGAGTACCTGCAGGCTTTGTGACCCTGGCTATGAAGCCTTGAACGGCAGCAGCTGCGGTGCCTGCGGGGTCGGGCTACTTGACAGAGTCGTTTGGATCGGAGGTTCGTTTCAGGCTCTTAGCTCCAGAAATTTAATTTTAGCAAGATAATTTTTATAAGATAAGTTCAACTAAGACCGACCTTATTTCAGGATAATTTTGATAATATTGACCGGATNGAGGTTCGTTTCAGGCTCTTAGCTCCAGAAATTTAATTTTAGCAAGATAATTTTTATAAGATAAGTTCAACTAAGACCGACCTTATTTCAGGATAATTTTGATAATATTGACCGGATATAATAAGATTAGAAAAATAAATTTGATATATTTTGTTCGGCAGGTCTGATTCGGTAGGAATGGTTGATAAGATTTATCTGGTAGGTTAGCACCTGAAAAAAAGAGGCTTGGTAGGATAGGTTTGAAAAGATAGGATTGGTAAGATAGGATTATAAGAATAGATCTGGAAAGATAGGATTGAAAGGATAAGTTCCGAAATTCNGCACCTGAAAAAAAGAGGCTTGGTAGGATAGGTTTGAAAAGATAGGATTGGTAAGATAGGATTATAAGAATAGATCTGGAAAGATAGGATTGAAAGGATAAGTTCCGAAATTCTAATGAAAAGGTAATCATAAAAAGATAGGCCTCAAAAGATAAATTCGAATGACAGGCCTGGAAAGATACGCTTGCAAAAATAGGTCTGGAAAGAGAGGTTTGAAGAGATAATTTTAGAAAGATAAATTGGAAAAGATAGGTTTGGAAAGATAGGTCTAGAAAGAGAAATCTGGAAAGACAGATCTGAAAAGATAGGGGGATAAGCATAGGTCTGAAAAGATAGATTTGCAAGGATAGGTCTAGAAAGGTCTTCAAAAGATAGGTTTGGAAGAATAGGTCTGCAAAGATAGGTTTGAAAGAAAAGATAGGTCTGATAAGATAGGTCTGAAAAGATAGATCTGGAAGAATAGAAAGATTTGAAAAGAGAAATCTAGAAGATTTGATTTGGTCTGGAAGAATAGGCCTACAAGAATAGGTCTGTTAGCATAGATTTGGAAAGATCAATTTGAAAAGAGAAACCTGAAAAGAATAATCTGGAATCATGAGTCTGCAAATATAGATCGCAAAGATAGATTTGACAAGAAAGCCTGAAAAAAAAATCTGGAAGAATAGACCTAGAAAAATAGATTTGCAAAGATAAATTTGAAAAGAAAGATCTGGAAATATGGACCTAGCAAGATAGATTTGCAAAGATAAATTTGAAAAGATAGGCTTGAAAAGAAAGGTCTGGAAAAAGAGGTCTGGAAGAATGGTCTTAGAAAAATAGTTTTGCAAAGATAAATCTGAAAAGAAAGATCTGAAGAAAGAGGTCTGGAAGCATAGAGCTAGAAAGATAGATTTGCAAAGATAAATTTGAAAAGAAAAATCTGCAAGCATGGACCTAGCAAGAAAGATTTGCAAAGATAAATTTGAAAAGAAAAATCTGCAAGCATGGACCTTAGTAAGAAAGATTTACAAAGAGAAATCTAAAAAGAAAAATTTGCAAGCATAGACCTTAGTAAGAAAGATTTGCAAAAATAAATCTGAAAAGAAAGGTCTAGAAACATGGACCTAGCAAGACAGATTTGCAAAGATAAATCTGAAAAGAAAGGTCTAGAAAGAGAGGTCGAGAAGAATTGACTTAGAAAAATAGCTCTGCAAAGATCAATCTGAAAAGAAATGAATTAAAAGAAAGCTATAGAAGAATAAATCTACTTTTCAAAAATAATTTTTGAAAAAATTGTTATGTAGTATTTATATATTATTGTTAACTTCGATATTGATGTAAACAACTCGATATACCATCACTCCAAATACCATTTACATCAATCAGACCGATATTTCGTTTTTACATAAGTTATTACTACTCTCATTCTTAATTCCGATATTACTGCCGACATATAATTTATTTTTCTTTTATATTAAAACTACTTTCGCATCGATATGACCGATATTTCGTGCATACGTGAAGAATAAGAGAACAAGCCTATTATTTATATGATCTTTTTCAGCATATCTTTTATTCGAAGCGCCTCGTATATGAATCTAACCGATGCTGCGTGCATATATAAGAAGAATAATATAATTTCTATTAGCTTGTATAAAATGCCTTTTGCATCGATATAGCCGATTTCTCATGCGAATACGGTACGATTTAAGGGGGGAAGGGAGAAGTTAGGAAAATTGGATTGTAACGCGACCCAGAGATTTCCGGGATTCATTGCTACCGCAGCGGGAACGAAAGACTAGCTACGCTAACTTTCGTGATAGAAAAAATTATATATATATATATACGAGAAGCACTCAACAGCATTTATCGCCTATGAATATATTACTTCTCGCCATATCAAATAATGAACATGCATTATATCTGCCTTCTGCCATAATCAAGATTTTGCTACAAAATGTCCATGGTTGTTGATCAAAATTCCTTCATCCCCGAATGTCGTTCTTCGCGAGAAAAGTAACTTTCGCAACACCACCGCGGAACTTTCGCGGAGGCATGTTTGCATACCTTTGCAGGTTAGAACCCCGAGTTAAACGCCCGAAATGACTGCGCAAAGCTTCCTACGAGCTTCTAGATGGCAAGCTTCTTCGGCATCGTAATCAGGAGCTTCTGGGAGGCTTCCTAGGTGTCAGGGCTGCGTGAAAGCTACAATAGTCGGAAATGGCTGGTTGAGGCAGTCTTAAGGGTTGGATTATTAACGAAGCCGTCTTAGCGGCTAGATTGTTAAACTGCGTAGGATGACCCCTTGCCTACCTCTGGCCACGTCGACTTTGACGAGACTTACGCAGAACTTACGCGCCAGACCCTGTGCGGGAACCTGATTTTGGCACCTGGTTGTTGCAGCAGTAGCAGGAGCAAATGCAGCAGTAGCAGTATGTATTACTACTACTACTACTACTACTACCACTACTCGTACTAGTAGCACTAGTAGTGCAATAATTGCAACAAATACTAATAGTATTCATAGTACGAACAGCGACAATAGCAATAGTGGTAATATCAGTAGTAGTAGCAGTAGTAGTAGTAGCAGTAGTAGTAGCAAGCTGAAAATGGAACTTTCGCCGGGAAAAAAGTGACTTTCGAGGCACCATCCCGGATCTTTCGCGAAGGCATATTCAGCTGTGCAGTTGTCGCTTCATATAAACTATGCCACAAGGAGCTTTAGATCAACTACCACATAGTTCCTGGAAAGAAATACCTTCATTTGGGAATTTCGGCATTCAGACAGCCAACCTGTTTCAGAACCTGCATGGGCCATTAGATACTTGAACCAAGGTGCATTGGATCCGAATATTGAACAAATCTGAACTCTCTCATTATTTTTGTCACCTTTCGCTTAGAAACTAGAAATAATCATGGACTTGGATCGAATTTGTCCCGAGAGGCGTTGCACCCGTTGCATCAGTCGGCACGTTCGAACCTGGGCAGAACTTCCGGCACAAATGGAAAGCACAAACCGCTTCCATGTCTTTAGCCCCCCCCAGCCCGAAGGCAGTGTCCTGAAGGCGTGACACTATCCCATGTACTTTTCCGAGGGCTTTGTCGGAAGCAGCTTTGCCACCAACTGTTCCCGCATCCTGAAAGTAAGCCAAGACATAACAGTCTTATTGTGCGCTCACGCGTGCCATGGATCTTCAAAGGCCTGGCAACATCGCACCACCTGCCTGCACATGTGACGGCTCATCATCCGGAATGACAATCCTGCAGGCAAACATGCCTCAACATTCTGGGACGAGCCTGTGCTGACCTGCCTTGTTACCAAGCTTCCTTCTGTAATGCAGCACAAGATGGCTCTGTGCTTTCATGCCCTCAAGTCTCAGCAGCCCTGAGCGTTCGAGCATTTCTCTAAACATCCTATTGATCACGGAAAAAACGGAAAACAGGCCGCAACGGTCGAGAAGGGCTGAGTGGAATGCGACTGGGCGAATTCACAACTTTTTCAGAACCTGTGGTGCCAGCCCTCACGTCATTTTCATGCATCCACGGGACGTAATGTCGGCTGTGCATGGCTGTGCTGATCACGAAGCGTCCATCGCAGCAATCGACAGCTTCACTTTGGTTTCCCCCTCCTCGGCCCACCATCCAAGAAGCTGCGGAACCTAAGCATTAAGACCATGATCTGCAGAACAAAATGGGAACTGCAGCACACGACGCCAACATCGGTAGCTCACCAAGCTAAGGACCTTTGGTATATCTCCTGGCCCGAAGGCCTGCAGCAGAGAAGAATAATTACTGGGTTCAATCGGAACACTCGAATGGGCCAAGTGCGGCCAACCGGCTCTGCAGAGGGCCGAACCCTCGGTCCTGACGGCACATTTGCGATTGAAGTGTTTGGCGTAAATCTTCAAAAGCTCTCCTAGCTGACTTTGCTCTTGCCTCTGGGTGCTGTCGCCAAGTCCATCATGTCAAGCCATGCTGGCCCAGTCCATCATGGGTCGGTCACTGAATGCTTGAAGCACAGAAGACGTGTGTTGGAATGAGGGTTGTTGGAATGAGAGAACAGTGATGGTATGGTATCAATTTACCCAACACTAACCAAGCTAATGTATCCAAATCATCATCTCGAGAACAGCAGCTCTGAACAAACGTGCAAGACATGCCTCACATTGGGCTCCACATCCTGCGCGTAAATACAGCTGTGGATGCCGTTTCTGAGGTAAGGTCCTCGGAAGTGTCACAGATTTGCGCAAAAAGACTTCTTGCCACATGGCCGACACGTCTTGAAGTCTATGGCCACTGCTGTGTCAGAAGGACACTGACAAAGGCTTAGGGTCCTCTGACCTGTACAGTACTTGCAGTGCCGGTAAACATGCAGAGAAATAATTTTGGAAATCTTCGACTTCCACTTGGCATCCTCATGCTACAAGTAGCTGTTCACAATGCCAGATGACGTGACGCTGCAATCGACATCAGCACCTTTACGCTAACCTTTTTTCGTCTACGAGCAGGTAGCAAGAGTCCCCGCTGCTTAAGACCTGGGCAGTGCGGCCTTCAACTTCTCCTCGGACAAGGTTCTCTTTCAGAGCTTTAATCCTGTGGTGCAAATCTGGGCTCAGAGGAGTCCTTCTGCTCAGCCGTCAGGGAAGATGGGTAGACAATGTCGAAAGTGATTATGAGGTCGCCCTTTCTTGACGACACGCTTCGGCAAGCAGCGGGAAAGATGATTCGAAGCCTTGCTGTCTGCGAGCTTGCTAGATGGCATGCCCTCGCCCTTCACAACCTTGGCAAAGTTGGGGCTGACCTGGCGCGAATGCAACTACATCTAACATTCATGGCAAGCGGCAATTGAACAGCTGCGTGCCATGTCAGACACGTTGACGCGCAGTATTCTTTCCTTCTTGTCTAACATTGGCACATCAACCTGGGAGACAACAACGCAATAGAAGTCTCTCACATGACCCGTGACTTCCGCCTTGAAGCCAGTCAGAGCGTCCACCAAAGGAATCTTTCGATGGTGAAGGAGATTGGAGCCCTGGACCAGAACGGATCACATTCGAAGCTGGGGGACGAAAAGATCACAGCAGCAATCACTCAGAGCCTCTCTTGTGAAAGTGGCATGCCGCTTTTCTCGGATGACGAAAACCACGTCCTGAAAAGCAGAGATTCTGCGGAAGTTTCGTGTTCCTTATTGCTCCGATAGCTGGAGAGAAATGTTCGCCTTGCTTCGGTAGGGGCGGTGCTCCCGGCAACACAGCTGACTGAGACTGCCCTTGCAAACAACAAAACAAAGCTGGGCCAGCACTTCCTTTGCTCATGATGTTCACTTCTGCTGGCAGGGAAATCACCAACACAAGCATACTGGACTAGCACTGACTGCAGTGAGCGCCATGGATCGATGATAGGGACATGGATCCGGCGTAGCCATAGCCAAGCTGATGGGCCCGAAGACTTTGCCTCCATGTTGACGAGGCCACGAGGGCCACGAGGTCACTGTAGCGGAGTGTTCGCCACGACTCGCCATGAAGAGAGAAGCTGGTTGGCGGCAATTTTTCGCTTGGCCAGCCCGGATAGCCGGCAGGCACGTGCTCTGAACACGCCGGGCGCATAGGTGGAGGCACGGTCCCGAGATTGATCGGTGAAACCTTGGATGAGGAAGGTCGCTTCCTGCATCTGAGAGGAGGCCACCTACGAGTACCCCTGATGCCGCTTTGGCAACAGTGGAGGTCGTTGAAATTGCTGCAACCGGCTAGGCAAACCCTGCGCCCAGGGGCGCACCAAGATTAAGTAAATTCTCCAATCCAATGGTACGGACTTGCTGGTGTGAGCACGATGTCCGACTGGTTTGGGAGGCGGAGGCAGATGGCGGCCCCGACCTCAAGACAAGTCTTGCCGACCTTGGCAGGGATTTCGAGCGCGTTAAACATACCCCCCTGACGTCGGAGGGCCACGCATAAAAGAATGAAGCCACAGTGGTTTGATGCGACATGACGAACATGTCTCTTGCGTAGGGCTTCAGAACCACCAGCAGCCAGACTTGGGCAGTTGCCGGAGCTTCAATCACGGTTGGGTCCAGCCATGCAATGATCTTCCACATGCTTGTTGGAAAAGGTGCGGACCCCCGGAGCACCCCCCTGTCCCTCACCCGGTAGCACTAGGGCGACAGTGCCGTACAATATCTGACGTGCTACATTCAGCCTCTGGGAGCTACTCAACCTGTTGTCTGCGCTGGTGTATGGGACTTGTCTCTTCTCCGGGTGCCATTCACGCTTGTTATGACGAACAGCCTCTGGTGGGTTTTGGCAGACATGCCAATGGATGTAGATCTGCGAGAGAGTGATGTCCGTGATTTGTTCCTTCCACATGCCTCCTGTGTGCATGTCAAGCCGAAGTGTTAGCCGCTGTTTGGATTCGGATTGCAACCACACAAAACCTGGACAATCAAGCCACGCACTCGATGGAATTGATGCCTCTCAAATCTGTATTGCAACTCGTATCTTGGCATCAGACTTGCTCAGTGGCCCTGTGTAGACGGAGCGGTTCCAGAGGGATCTCTCCACGACCCTTCGTTTGCGCCAGGCCGTCGCAGTACAGCTGTGCGTTTCTCACGAAGTGCGAAGTTTTAGTCAGGTGCATTCCGAGACATGTCCTGAAGGAGAAGTTCACTAATTTCTTCCGGGTGTGCGAGGTAACACCAGGCTTATCAGACTCGGGTATGGTAGGCACCGATTACTCGGCATCCTTGCTCACCGTGCAAGCCAGAATCCCGGACAGCAGGATATGTTTTTAGTTTCTGCTGTGCTCAAAGCTCCGGTTGCAGGGCATCGAGATTCCCTCTTGGTCATGTTGGGTCGAGAGAGTCTCAACATTAGAATGGGGTAGGACGTGTCGGAGTCAGCTTGCCGGGCAACCGGCTCTGTCCACGTGGGTTGCTGCTGGAAGGTAGCGTGAAGAAACCCTCAACTTACAAATCCTACAATTCCGCCGTTTGCTGACCGGATCTCCAGGGCGGTGAGGATGTTCCGAGCCCAATGTTGGTCGGTGCAGCTTGTGCGGGGGTCACTGACGCTGCGTCGGTGCGTCCGGTGGCCAGCCCATGATGTGTGCTTGCGAGAACTTGACTTCGGCGCCCTCGCCTCGGCGGCAGTCCCAGTCCAATGCTCGTGGCTTAGACTCGGTATGTCAGGGGCTGTCGAGGTTCTCGCCGCCAGTCCTGCATGTCATTGCTTGCTGCATTCCCGAAACAGAAACAGAAGAGAGAGCCATGATCACACCGATGGTGATGATGGGACATGTGCAGATGGTGTGGACAGCAAGCCGACACACAATGCGGCTGCGGCGTGCAGCGTGTTGCCAGCTGTTAGATGCGGAACGTTCTCGACTGTAGCAGTTTGGTATCCCCAGCGCTTGGTGGGCAGCGCAGCCCCGGATCACTGCGAAGTCAGACTGGATCAGCTTTGATGCTGCCGAGACGGAAGCGCAGAGGGTCGACAGAGAAATCGCTGCCTGCACCCTCGGAATGGCCATTGTCCAGATGGACGGTCGGGTCTCGCAGGAGGACTCGTGAGCTTTCGGTGTGCGTTTTCGCTTCTTTGCAGAGCGATGCTTGGCAACGCCACATGCCGCACCCTTCCCCGTTGGGTTTAGTCCTGCGATTTGCTCGCCACGACTTGTGCCGTCGCATTTGTCGTTCTGATTTTCCCTAGGCCCCTAGGCTAGCCCGGATGCGGCCGCACTCGCCTTTCCTTAATCCTATAGGCCCCTTGGGTTTAGTCCTGGTTTTTCTCCGCTGTCCCGGCGCGCTGCTATGTCGGTCCGCCTTCTTGGCGCTCCTTGTCCCTGCTTCCAACCGCCTTCGGCATCTAGGCTGTCGCAGTCAACTACATGCATGGGGGTGACGACTCCGAACGGGGCTTTGGCGTTCCACTGTTGGACGAAGGGAGCCCGCTGCCGCTGGACTTGCCACAAGAAGCACGGCGAACCCACAACCACTACGCCACAATATGCCACGATGCAAAAGGCTCCGCTATGCTCCGCTCTCCTGCGCGCCTGCGCCTTGCCCGAGCTTCCAATCTCATCTCCTTCGCCAGCATAGGTCACCTCCGGCTCCGGTCCGGTGCCTGAATTCTTGAATGCCTTCGACGGCTTAGTCATGCTTCAGGCCTTCGTGCCAGCTTTCCAACCAGGTTTCACTTCAACTTCGAGCACGGCCTGAACTAAGTAAGCGTCTGCACATCTGTGCCATTTCTGATGCAAATGCTGCTCGGATTTGCACCTCAGCATCGCGAGCAAGTGTCGAGGACGTGCGCTTCACCTGGCTGAATGTGGTGTCAACAACTCCCGGGTTCCGTGTGCTATACGCATGCTGCGCATGCTTTTGCCTTCATCTTCTTGGTTGCTCCGTTGTAGAGGTCCTGAATCTGAAAGCCGCGTGTGATACGTCGGTGTGGTCATGACTGCCGGCCGAAGACTATCGACCCGGCTTGGTATTGACTAGTGCCCGCCCCTGCAAATGTACCCAGTGGATTCCAGCCTTCTCCATCTACCCCTTTCTTGCATCTTAAGAGTCCAGCTTACATCACACCCACTTTGTACGACACGTGACTTCCCGATCACAGTTTTGTTTTGCAGCAACCAGGGCATAACGAAGTCGGAGTTGTCACTAAGTCTCTCCTTATGGGACGGTCGTTACATCGTGCGAGTCGCAGCTTTCCATTGGGTGGGGGCTGCATTTTGCATTGCCTGGGCCCTGAAAACAAGCGGGTTTCCCATGCCAGGCCATCATGAATGTGTCTGCCTGGGCTTCGACATGCTTTCAGTGCTTTTTGTGGCCATCAGCTCCAGACTGCAGACTGTGGCAGAACGTGAAGAGACAGCAAGTTTGAGGCTTGAGGTTCGCAGCCTCGAGCGAGCACGGCAGGTCAAACACCGCAGGCCTTTCCAGTTTTGGAATCATTGTCGAAACACACATCCATGTGCAACAAGGCCTGACGGCTTGGCTGCCTTGACTCATCCCCCCTCGCATGCCGGGCATGCCGCCCATGCCACCCATTCCGCCCATGCCTCAGAAACATAGCTCTTGTTTGCTGGGATGCTGACCATAAGTGAATGTGAACTCGTCGATGGCACCTCCAAACATTCCAAACATCTCCTGGGCAAGGCGAAAGGCATATTTTGATCTCGAAGACATTGGGAAAAAAACATGTCCACCTCAAAAGGGGACTCCCCAAACGAGGATGATCGATGGAAGGAATCCTGCCAACGGTTGCTTGCCGCTCAGAATCTCCGAATAATACACACTCGCTTGACAACATCTTGCAGATGCTGCCAAAATTGCGAACAGACTTGTCGAAGCCCTTTGCACAATTTCTCCATCTACTCTGTCTTCCTTAGACCCTTTCTACGGTGCAACTCCTGCTGTCATGAGGAGAGCCCTTTCGCATCCTTTCGCATTGTGCTATGGTATGGCGCGAAAAATCAACTCGAGGCAAAACTTTGAGTGTTCGAAGGGCAATGTGTTCGAACCATAGCATCAAAGGTTGCCGTGCATGGTACTGGGACCCAGGAGGCTGCTGTCTCTTTCTTGGGGTTGACAGTAACAGACTCCTCGCCGAGACCGCAACGGTGGATTTTGGCGTGACTGATTAGGTCTTCTGCATTCACGAGCTTGTTTCTAGGACGGGTCGCGGTCCTTGAAAAACCTGGCGAACATGTCGTTCGGATCCTCGGCTTCATCTTCACTCTTAGGAGTGATGCACAAATCCTGCCAAAGCGAGAGAGTAGCATGTGTGGGTGACTGCAAACCAAGCTTCCCCAGAAAACTGATAGTGGAAACCGCCAGGCCCACCAGGCATGCCACCAGCCGGATCGGGCCTTGCGACAAACTCCATTTCAAGTTGAAGCCCTCCTGCACCGTGCATCGAACCGAACAAATTGCCATCATGGCCATCATGAATCATCATGTGCTCATGTACGTAGATGATGCTAAGACATCCGCCCTGGAACACCACCCTTCAGACCCTCCTCGCCATGCTGGTCGTAGATGGACCTCAATCAGCAAAGTTGCAATTTGAGGGGCAAGCCGAGGCCACAAATAACGAGCGGAGAAATGCTCAAGCGCTTATTTGCGGTCACACCACCCATACCTGTATTTGCTACGGTACCAGCGGCCCACTACCTGAGGTCGGGCGCGGGGAGTAACAGGAACCAGGTTTATAACGGAAACTATTTCCGGAGACAGTAACGGAAACAGTCGGCGTTGAAACAGGAACCGCCACCCGAGCGTAACAGAAACTCTGGCTGGAAACCAAGCAAGCGAAACTATGTTGGAGGTCTTGTGTGGGGGACCAATTTTCAGTCCCCCACTTTACAGCCATTGAAGCCTTATGCTCACGCATTGTTTTCACGGCATCCTTTTTTTTAAGCTCCTTTTTCCGCCTAAGGTGCAAGCCCCGTCGACGAAAGACCACATGGGTCAGGAGAATCTAACCCCCTCACGCACCTCCGCTTGCGAGGAGGAAAAACGAAGCGAAAAGCCAGACCCCAGCCATCACAGGCTGAGCCATGCATAGCGGCGGAAGATTCTCAACACCGCAACCTTCGAACCTAGAAAACGGAACACCAGACTTCCANTTTGCACGGTTCGTGAAACATCACTCAAGTCACCCATATTAGATAACCAACTTCAAACCCTCAGCTTTGCATTGGGCTCACAGCTCATTCATTGCCGCCCATGTTTTGCAGGCTCACGTTTATCGGCTGACTTCCAGAATGATTCGCAAGGACACAATTTGGCCCTGAGCGCCATTGCTGACATGTCATCCACCTTGTATCATGCCAGCGCTTGTTGCCTCCCCATCTTGACCAGTCTCTACCGTCGCGTCCCGGCCAACTGCTCCAACCACACCCCTGCCGACGATGAAACCACCATGGACGCTTGAACCACCTCGCACGACCCTTGTCAGAAGCATCCCAGTCCCACGCCCGACGTTCTTCAGAAGAGATTCGTCCATACCGGCGATTGCTAAACGGGACAAACCTGACACAGCGAGCATCGCTCAAACTTGCATCCCGCAGCTCAGTGTGGCTACCCTCATCCTCTGCTTGACCTTCAGACATCGACCATCCAGCCTGGGTACAATCACCCTGCTCGCTCGGAACATTCACGCCACATTGGGTGCCCATATCAGCTCCCTTNACCATCCAGCCTGGGTACAATCACCCTGCTCGCTCGGAACATTCACGCCACATTGGGTGCCCATATCAGCTCCCTTGTCTCGTGGCGGACCATCCGTGACTTGGTTCATCCTGAACAACACTTCCGCTTCATACCCACTCTCAAACCCCTTGTTGGTGGCCTTCGCCTTGGCTCGTCTTCTGCGTCCCTTCCTCGTAGCATCACCACTCCCAGGAGTCATGGCAGGTCTCGATATCGTTTCACCATCTGCTTCCCCTCAGTGAAGACCTATTTTGGTTACGTTCCAATTTCTGCACCCTGTCCGCCAGCTGTTGGCAAAGCGCTGATAACTTCGTAACCACATCCTTCTGCGCAGCAAACTTCTCCTGAAGCACTTCAAAGGTCTCGTCAAGCATGCGTCGACTTGCTTCCTGAAGACAGCGCGACTGCTCATGTAATAACTGGCGTATAGCCTCCAGGCCCAACTCCACCGGTTGCCGCTTGTGTAACCCCGGAGGATTATCATGCGGCTCCATCCTTAAGGCAAGGGGAGGCGTCGCCCCTCGGGGCAAGCTTGAGCTTGAGCCAAAATGCTTGAGCCAACGGGCATCTAAAGTCTAGGGTTGGATATCATTCATGGTTTGGGATAAAACATGGAAATAACATTACAGAGGGTTTTTGTTGGTGTTGTTGTTGTTGTTGTTGTGGCAGTAGCAGTAGCAGTAGCAGCAGTAGCAGTAGCAAAAGCAGTGGCAGTAACAGTAGGCACTGGCAGTAGCCGTAGCGCTGATGCCTTCAAAAAACTTCAAACCCCTGGCTTTATTGTTCGGGAGTACTGAATGATCATGGCCCGCGTGGCCCGTAGGCACGGCCGCAAACCGCAAACAGTCGTGGGAGCAGCACACCCCCTAACGTAGAATCATTAGCCTTTGGCGAAGTTTACTGCTCTAGAAGCCCAGCTGATACGTCCAAAGCAGCCCTCGTCGTGAAATTCCTGCCGGCTGGAACTGAATAATGTCTGAAAGGCATGCTGGAATCGTAGGTCTGACGCCCTGTATATACAAGTGGGGGACCAGAAAACGGTCCCGGAGTTTGGATGCCAAAGCGACAGTAAGTCCCGCTTCGGTTCAGAGGTACAAGGCCAATTACAAGGCATGGGCGACTCTTTGGCTGCCAATACATCAGTTCTTGGGAAAGGGCACATGCCCCTTTCCCTGCAGTGTCGAGTCGAGTTTCCACCCGGCCATTGGGCCGAAATAAAGATGCCCTCTGCGGCGTATCCAGCCGTCCATTTTGTCTTCCAAGCTATTCTAGACACCAATTGCATATCTATCCCACTCTGGGGAGAGCGGGCGGGTGCCGAATACTTCTGGCACTTTACAAGGTACCTGAACAAACCAAACAGTGCAACGGCATGCAAGCCACCAAGCTGTAGGACCTCTCCTGTTTAGGGTTTAAGGGTTCGCCGTATGCGTCGGCCATTGGCCCCGCCTACCCCGACGCAAACGACCCAACCCTCAACCCCTACACACTCAGAGGTACAAGGCCAGTTACAAAGCATGGGCGACTCTTTTGGCTGCCAATGCATAAGATCTTGGGAAAGGGCACATGCCCCTTTCCCTGTGTCGAGTTTCCACCCAAAGCAAAGCAGCAGCCATCGCCCATGCCGCCACAACCAACGCGCGGATGGGCAGACTTATAGGACACACTCACATGTAATGCCGCAAAGCAGGCGGGAGCACTCACCACTGCAAATACACAAATAGCATGACTCAGCCAAGCCATCAGGCGCTTGGGCCTTCACTGCGCACGCTGCCAGGCAGGGTTTCTTCCCAGATCCAGCAAGCGTCTCCAATCCGGGTGCACTCTGCGACCCAAGTCTAACTGCCGCCAAAAGGCTGGAGCAAATGCAGAGCCTCGCGACAAGGCATCTGCCCAGTCGTTGCGTACCCCGGCAATATGAGCGAGGCGCAAGTCGATACCCTGCTCGGCGCAGAACAACCCAGCCGACTGCAAAACTGACGCCAACGGCTCCTTGGTGGAAAGGCCCTTTTCGCAAGCACCAACCACTCCCAAGTTATCGTCGCAAAGCCAACCAACCCACGTCGCCTGACCTGGGCATGGAGCATCTACACTCCAATAACACCAGCTGAGCCAAGGCTTCGAAGGCTGCAATCAGCAACTGGAGTTTCGGACGCCCTTGTCCAACGTCTTGAGAAACCATACAGGCAAATCGCGTAGCTGGACAGATATGGAAAAATACTGGATATTCCGAAGATGGAGCTCAGCACCAGGCTCGATCCACCAGCCTCCTAATCCAGCCTGGTCATCGTCAGCAAAAGTGTCTGCAGCTGCCGCGCCAAGCATTCCTGCAGAGGTGGCCAACTGGACAGGCACATTGGCTTCCACAACCTCGTAGACGAAAGCGGCCACACGCGTTTCATCTGTATTGAGCACCACATCTCCTGAGGCACTCGCTGTCGGACGGGGGAGGGCGTGTCCGAAGCTGCTCACGCTCCAACTCATGCTCATGCCCAGCATAGCCTGATTTGTCGTGCTGCACAGTCCCTGGCTCAGGCTCCTCCAGAGGCAGCAACTGCTGCCTTCACTGTTGGCGGGGACACACAGCCGCATGATCTGACTTGTCGCCACAATTAGCGCACTCGTGTTTGAACCTGCATAGCCTTGAGGTGCAACGCCCCTCAACCCAGTCCCAGCACTCGCCATTGCGCACACGCTTAGCAGGTGCGCGACCCACTGCTGCTGCATCCAGGGGCTTTCTTTTCCCACCGCCTGTACGACGAGGAAGCAGCGGCATTGCCGAGAAGGATGGCGGCTTGTCCGGCTTGTCCACCTTGCTGATCTTTGGCCTCTCGGCCAAAACATGCCGGAGCATATCGCGATCCACGATCATGTGGGATAAGGCATCGCTCAATGTGTGCCCGGAGAAGCACAGCTGCAAAACCTCCTCCAAAACAACACGGTCCGCCGCCTCTGCCTCCAACACGGAGGTCGGGCGAAAATGCTCGGCAGGCTTCCTGGCGTAGAAGTGCATGAATTTCTTTACATATACTGCCCATGAATGGAGGTGGCACGCATCGACCATCGCGAAAGCGTGTGCCTGCGTCTCCAGGATGTGCTGCACACGCAGCGCAGCTCCCACCAAGTCCAGGTCCCACTCGTCGGGCTGCGCCTCCGACGCTGTCTTGCTGCGCCGCGACTTGACCTCCAGAAGTTGTTCTTCGCTAAGGATGCAGGGGCTGGCATCGTCTCTGCGGTGACCACCACAGATGTATAGTCCTTCTCGAGCTGAAGCCTGAACCGTTCACGATCACTCGGCGTCAAGCGGGAGCCACCTCCAGCAGCAGGCACTAAAGCCAACGAAGATGTCGGGGCGCCGGGACTCATCCCCCAACAGGAATCAACGGGAGCCTCTGACAAATTCTTCCAGAAAATACGAAGCCTGGCAGCCAATGGGCGTGTACTCATTCACTGACAAGGCAGCCAGCTCTGCAGTCTCCAGCTTGCCCCGCAGCTTCCCCAGCCACAACTCAAAGGCTTTCTGATCCGCAAACGCGCCACAAAACAATTCTTCCGAGTCTTACCCCAGCTTCACAACTGCATCCGCCAGCTTGGCTGACACGCCGGCATCCACCATCTGATTCTTCCATGAAGCCATAGCGCTTGCGGCACAGGCAAGAGAAGAGAGCAGCAAGCAACTGACGCGCGCAGCTGAGACCACAAGAATCGCACAGCCTGCACACACCCGACACGCAAGCAGTCAACGCAAACAAAAAATTACCTGCAACCAATATATATACATATATATATACATACATACTGCGGCATGTACAAGGGGCACATGCCCGCGCGATGCCTGTGTAGCAAACCCATATATAACCTCATTGAGGGTGCCTGAAGCGCCCAAAGCGCTAAAACACCTCAAAGCAGTGCACCCAAAGTGCCCGCTGCCACATTCGGAATGGCCATCCATCCGGTATCCACCCGTCATGACCCACTCAGGAGTCCAAGCAAAGCACCCAAAGTGCTGCAACACCGTCAATAAATACCACGCTGACTGTGAGTCGTCACTGCAACTATGCCAACTATGCGCCATTTGACATACCAAAGCAGTGCTATGACGGCACGCACAACACCCTTCCAGCCCTGGGTCCAATGTACGCACCTCATAATGATCTCCCAACGTGCCACTCGGCCGGCAGGCTTTGCCGAAAGCAGAATCCGCACTCGTCCCTGCCGACGGGTCGCTCTGCACAACACGATGATACCAACCACTCATGACATTCAAAATCCTCGGGCCCAAATACAGGCCCATCCTCAAGGTCAGAGACCAGTCACTTTGGACACCGTCATCATCAAAGTCCACGAGCTCACCCTCACTGGAAACGCTTGAATTATCCGCGGCATCATCCTCAGCTTCAGTCTCAGACTCCAGCAAGCTTTGCTCTTGTCCAGGCGGCAGCAATAGATGGCCCGGGTCCCTTTCTGCCACAGCCACAGCGCCGCGGGCCAAAGCGGTACATGACACCCAGCCAGATCGAACTGCTCGGATGACTGCCCGCTGACATCGCAAAGCCGGCAGCACATCATCACAGCGATACTTTTCTACGCAACCAGAAGAGGTGCGCAGACGGTGGTGGCCTTGCGCAGCACGCTCTTCCACGCCGACCTGGATCTGTAGCCCCCAGGTCAACAGCGTAGTCTTCAAGCTGTGCATCGTAAAGCTGAGCGCCTCCTCCGCTGCCACAAGAAAGTGTATTTGACCAGGCAGCGCCGCAAGTGTGCCAAGGCCGTGGCGTACGCCATCGGCCCCTTTGTAGAAGCGAAGAGGAAGTCACGCTCAGGGCAAGCTTTGTGTGGATTCACAAGCTCAGTGGCCAGTCACTGCGCCCAGCCATTGCCGGGAGCCCCCGAAATTTGGCAACCCCACGCGAACCCTGTGGGGCACGTTTTACTTCTCCAGCACCACCCTCGCAAAGAGCCACGTTGCGCATCGGAGAAACGTAGCCCAGACCATAGCATAACCAGGTAGCAACCCATAAGAAAACGATCCGCCAACCTGTCGCAATGTAGCACAGCGTGCTCCAGCTCGCACACTGCAAGAAGGGGAAAAGGCAGAGCCTCGGTCGGAGCGCGTCGGGGCCACTTCTGTGCGGACAGCCAAGCTGTTACCACTGGGCCACGAAGGATTTCACCAAATGCTGCCAAGGCCAATTTGTGCGCAATAAACCGCAAGGCGTATATCACTCCTCGGTCACAACTCGCACCTTCAGCTAGCGCGTCCAAGAAATCCAAGACTGCGCGACACTCAGGACGACCGGCCTGAATCCCAGAAGCTCTACAGAAAAGAAGCCAGCGACGCCAGCCGTTTAAGTGCTTCTTCAGCGTTCTCGGTGCACGGTCTTTGAAGAGAAAAACCATCCTGTCCGGAGTGAGGCCATCCAAGGACTGCGGCACGGAACTGTCGTCCCGCACGGCGGCAGCGATGTCAACCAAAGACAAAGCCAAGCCTTGCGGTTGCGCTTCCTCCCTTGCTGCCATGCTTCCTGAAGGAGGCTGGGACATTCGAGGTGCTCTAGCTGCCACACGCGTGTCACCAGGCTGACGACAAAGTTTGGGCTTCAAACCTTCAACAGACACAGAAGTCACAGTCTTCAGCGGCAAAGCGGACAACGGCAGCGCAGGAAGCCCTCCAATGGATCGCACCACCGGCCGCGGGCGATCCGCGGTGCCAGTTGGTACCGAAGCTGCAGCATCCACTGCAACAGGGCGCGGCTTATCGCCTCCTCGGGATTGCGAGGAATACGGCGAAGGCCGCACCTCCAATACCAGGCTTCTCCGCTGCATGCCACACAAGCACAGGGACATCGAACAGCACATCTCAAGCAACTGCCAGATTTGCCGAATACTTTTCTGGCACTTCAAAAGGTACCTGAACAAACCAAACAGTGGCAGCGGTACCTGAAAAGCAACGGCATGCAAGCCACCAAACTGTAGGACCTCTCCTGTTTAGGGTTTAAGGATTCGCCGTATGCGACGGCCATTAGCCCCGCCTGCCCCGACGCAAACGACCCATGTTTGGCAGTTGTTCTAGATTCTAGATTCGTGAAGAAGACGTAGAGCCACCATGCGGTGGCATAGTCTCCGCATAGCAGTGCTTGACGCCCTGCAGAGGCGACGCAGTATGTCACAGCCAGCCGACAGGGACTGCATCACCAAAGGGGCTGGCACTAATTAGAAACAAAACTTCAGCACAAAACACTCACTACAAAGGGGGAGGGGAAAACATGAATGCATGCAAAAACACCATCAAGCCATCTGCACTCAACTTTTTTACCAAAAAACTGCTCGGACGATACCGAGATGAAGGTCGGACAGTGCCGACAGGGCATGGTGGCCCTAAAAACGCTTTGGACACCAGAAGGCTGCTATACGTGTCTGTGTCTTACAGGCACATGGAGATCAAAGGCATCCGTAGTGTTTCATATCCCTTCAGGGTACTAAGAGCGTCGTCGTTGGAATTCACCTCCTCGCGGGTCAGGACTTTCACTGCGGCGCTTGACTCCCGAGCCCCCAAAGGCCCTGCCCTTGCCGTTGCCCTTGCCCTTGATTTCCAACCCCCGCGTCCGAGGCTACTTCGCAATACAATTGCGTTGGCCTCCAGCTCCCGGGTTTGACTCCCAACTCCGGCCAGAGACCTCCTCTCTTCTGGGTCATAGTTTGAATCTCCTCACAATCCCACAAGGCCCTCATCTCTCTTCCGCGGGCGGACCCGGAAAACGTCACGATCAAGACGCATGGGGCATCCACCTGCGGTGGATTGTTTGTGTTTCCGACGGCAAGCACGTCCCGGCCGGCCAGGTAGCCTGCAATTTCTTGACATTTGCCGACAGCAGCAGGGAAGGATTTTTCCGCATATTCGACTAGATACTTGATCATCCCGTTGTAGAGCAGGACTTTCAAGGGCTCCACCCTGGTGGGACCTGTCGAGCTGGCACCGCCCTCTGGCTTGGTCGCGTGCCACCTGGTACGTCTTAAGGATACCCTGCATGTGCTCCCTGAAGAGTCCCGTGAGGAACACTGCAATCTGCAATGCAGCTTTCCCTTCCCCCATGTCCCTTGCGGTGAAGACCGTCAACTTGCTGGTCCGCTGTAGCTGAACCCGTAGGTCCTGCAGTTCGTCGCCTTGCCGCTTAACGGTAGCCTCAAGGTCCTCCCGCCGTGGCTCGGACTGCTTAGCCCTACGGTCTCTGTCCCTGCCCCGTTCTTCGTTCCTTCCCATCTCTTGTGCACTTCTCTGGGGGTTTGGGCCTACCTCGTCTCACATGTATTTCGACTGCACACCTCCGACACACATGCCGATAAGATGCAGTTAACATGTCTATCTTACACGCATTGGCCAATCATGCAAGTGTTCTGCCGTTCTGTGCCTTTTAAAAGTCAAAGCTGTCTTCATGTAAGCATAGCTCCCATCGCCCCTTGCCTCGCAGAGGAAACATGACCCTGGGAATCGTGCCTCCACATCAGAGTGATCTTGAATGAAGTGTTGAAGCAAGAGCGTCTTAGCCGGATACACTACTCCACCGTGAGGGCAAAACACAGCAGGTGAGTTGTGGATATGATCCCTGCGGTAATGCTCTGCGAGTTTCCCTTGGACGAGGAACAATCTTGGACACAACTCACACTGAAAGCCATTTTTCCCGAAACGTCCCTTCTGGGTGTACGATGCGGACATGGGAAGAACGAGCTACCTTCGTATCAAACCTTTTGTCACAGAGCGAACACGGAAATTGGCCATTACGGTTCGGACTAGCCTGACGCCCATACCTTTTGAGACGGACCCTTACTCCCATTTGGGGTGCCACATGCGGCGGTATCGGTTGTTCGTTCTCTGCTCTATCTTGTGCAACATTCCCTCTATCAGGCGGAACAGGCTGTTTCCCAATCAAACGACGGCGAATATTTGTATGAGGTGTTGATGTGTCTACGACAGAACAAAATTTCGACCGCGCCGCGCGCACAAGCATCGCCATTAACCCAAGATCCGCCTCTACTATCAACAAATCATCCCACTCCGTTGTCATGTCCACCACAATTTCTTCATCCGTCATACCCACCCACGCTTCACCATGTTTGGCGTTGAGTTCGTTCAAAACACGTGAAATTAGCGGATCCCGTCCCCCTATACTCTGTTCAGCTTGCAAGACGCCATCAAGGAAGGTTTCTTGCTTGAACCATTCCTGTTGTAGTTTAACATGCTCCACAAAAGTCCGTTTCACATTTCGTGACGGTGCATTCCGTGACCTTTCTTTAGCTCGATCAGGAGGATCTATTCCTGCCTGAGGTGTCTCGGGCGCATACCATCGTGCGATTTGGAAAACTTTCGTACACCATTCCGACCCATGGTCACGACGTGCAGTTTGTAGCCAACCACTAAAAGGAATACCTGCCTTTTCCAAATCATTAACAAAATCAAACGCCAACCATTTCCCACTGCGCCTGCCAACTTGCGTGGGCGCACCAACACTGCCAGGAAAAAATGCAAAAAACATTTGTTTGGGCAACCGTTTATTGTTCATTCGTGCCACATGTCCCAGCCAACGTGTCCGAGCTTGAACAACCATATCACACACCGTAGGTACACCTAACCAATCCCGCAGTTTACCGCTGTTAAGATGCATCTGTTCCTGTTCCCAAGTGCCAATTTTAGAGATTTTGCGGAGACACATCGTCTGAACCTGTTCAAGCTTTTTTCTACCTTGAAAAGTTGTCGTCCAGGTTTCGCATCCGTACAACAACACCGAAACCACGCATGTTCTATATACACGTATTTTTACTGCAAGGGACAATTGCTTGACATCCCAAACACTAGACGCAAGTCTCCAAAATGCTTTTCGTGCTTTGTCGATTCTACGGGTTATATCATCCTCACACCCTTGTCTCGTGCATACGTCCGCTCCTAAATATTCAAAATTTCTTGTAAACTTCACCTTGTCAAAACCATCAACCTCTTCCACCTGAACCGGCTCCGGTAGTTCCCCTTGCGAGACCAGTGCCTTGGTTTTTTCGACCGACATGGTCAGTCCCCATTGCTTGTACAAAGTTTGAAGCCCCAAAATCGTTTTGACCAGCTTCTCATAGGTATCCGTGAGGAATGCAGCATCATCTGCGTACCCGAGATCGCTGAGTTTCATGTGATCCCATGTCGAGTACTTGTTTAGAGAGACTTCATCCATGTGTCTATGTAGAATGCCATCAATACGATATGGAAGTGTGAGATGTGTATCCGCAATATGATACCATTCCTCCATAACCGCCGCCAAGTATATGTTGAACAACAGTGGGGCTAAGCAGCAGCCCTGTCCCAAACCAGTGCGCAGCTCAAACTCGTCCGTCAGCTCACCCTCCGCACTGACCCTCGCTGTTTTTCCCGTATAAAACTCTTTGCTGAGTTCAAGCATGTTGTCCGGTACGCCTTTTGCCTTCATCTACTAACAGAGTCATAGGCTTTCATAAGATCAACGAACACGACATATAGGTCAATTTTCTTAACCCGCGCCAATTCCAAAGCCATTCGTAGCGTAAAAATCATTTCCACCGTGCGCCTTCCAACTCGAAACCCGCATTGCGTCTCCGGTAATATTTCTTTGCGCTCTACATGTGCCACCAACCGTCCATTGATAATTTTGGCAAAAACTTTGCCAGGCACTGACGTCAATAAAATTCCTCTCCATTTTTTGCAATACGTCAATATGTCAAGTCTCCCTTTTTTGGCAACGGGATTAGATATGACTCTTTCCACTCTGTAGGCTCCGGTCCATATCTGACAAATAATTTCGTGCATCGTTCGTTTTAGTGTCGGGTTTAACACAGCCAACAGCTCTGCAGGTATGCCATCAGGACCAGGCGCTTTGCCCATGTTAAGTGTAGAAATTGCTGCAAGAGTCTCTTCGTAAGACGGTGGGTTTCCAAGATCCTTGCACTCCGTAACTCGCGCAATCAGTCCTATTCTATCTTCTGACACCTCTGTTTCCACATTGAGTAACTCCTCAAAGTATTCCTTCCACCTGTCTAATCTCTCTGGCTTTGCATGCAAAATATGGCCTTTTTTGTCACGTATACGGCAGGGGGCGCGCTTCCCAAGTCCAAAAACGGTACGCAGCTCCCTGAACCCCTTAAACTGGTGATTAGGTTTGTTACGGTCAGCTGCCTCTTGTATTGCCTGCGCCTTTGCCATCCACCACTTGTTAAGAATGTGACGCACCTTCTTTTTGTTAGCCTTGCACACAGTTCTGTAGCGCAACTGTGAGGCCTCGCTCCCATCCATAGCAGCATACGCCGTAGTTCACGTGCCAATGCTCCTAGCTCCTCCCGCATTATCCAACTGCCACTGTGGCAAGGCATCTGTATGCCTAGGACCTTTTCTCCCACTTTGCGCAGCGCCCTTGCCCATAGTTCGTAACAATCAGTCAGATTTTCGCCAACCAGTTCCGCAAATTCACTATTGATTTGTTCTGCAATTGATTCGTCCTGGAGTTTAGACAAATCCAAGTTGGGATTTCGCACGAGTCGTGTGGATTGTGTGAGCCCAGTTTTTTTGTCGGCAACGCCTCGATGTTCGTATTGTTCGTACAAGGCGGTGATCCGTATCAAAATCCAACCCTGCCATGACCTTAACATTCGTAAACATTGCCGCCGTACGACGAGAAGCCAATACATGATCAATCTGATGCCACTGTTTCGTGCGATTATGTTGCCACGTGCCATACGTCTTGCGCTTATAGTAAGTACTCATTATTCTTAAGGGATGTTTAAAGCAGCCTTTACAAAAATCCAGAAGGAGTCTGCCATTTTCATTTCTTTCCGTCATTCCATAGTCACCCAGCACAAGATCATCACTAGCTTCTTGATCCGCTTCCTCATCCACCGGACGCGTTCCCACCCTCGCATTGAAATCGCCCATAATAATAAGCTCCTCATTAGCCTTGGTTTCCTGCGCCACCCGTCGGAGGTCCTTATAGAACGCTTCCTTATCCCTATCCTGCGAGCGGAGAGTGGGTGCATATACCGAAACAACATTGAACACACGTCCCTCAATGACCAACCGTATCTTGATCAGGCTTTCATTGACAAAGTCTACATACGAACCTGCCTCCTTCCATCGCCGCTGCATGTCCGAATTGAGTGCGAATGCAACCCCATACATCGACTTTGGTGGTAATCCAGAAAACAGAAACGTATAGTCGCCCTGTACAATAGACCCTTGACCTTTCCACCTAGTTTCAGACATGGCACACAAACTCATGCGATGTGCTCTAAGTACCTCACAAACCTCCCCCGGTTTAGTCGCTACTGCTCCCTCCATCGTGATTGGAAATACTGGTATGCATGGTGCGAACATTGACGGCCCCCCAATGTAGTTGAAGTGTACGACGCTTCCATAACTGTTTGGCTTTCAGGCGGCCAGCTACCGCCTTCAAGAGTGGCTGTTCACAGCTAAGGGAAACTTGCTCGAGAAAACGTTACGTGGTCTTGAGCAAGAAAAAGGAAAGAAGACGCAGGTTGCTAGCCCACGCCCCCCCTGGGAGGACTCGGAAGTCGGGACCTCACAAAGTGAGGCACCGGACCGACCCCGAGGGTCCCCTCCCAGTGCGGCTACCGTTAGCTGCTGCATGTATCGCAGTAATGCATGAAATCGTGCTGGGGCCCCATCAAGCAGTTGTGACACTCAGGTCAGTACAAGAATGCAGCAGGCACACCTGAACACCCACCTACACTGCCTGGGTCAGCAGGTAGATTTCTGTGAGGTGGTAGTCCGTCTTAGTTCAGGTTTCGTGGGCCCCGAAATTCCGTGCCGAAAAGTGTCTTCGTTTGCCACTGTCTGTGTTAGTGGAGCCTTCAAACATCTTCACACCCTGCGGACATACCGTGGCGATTACGGTGATGATGATGACATGCTAATGACGATCGCATGCTGACTTCTAAAAGCATCCTGCATTTGGTGTGTCGAAACGCATGTCATCTGTGTGTCGTCAGGACTTCGACCCACCGGACGGTGACCCTTTGTGCCCGTTCCGGAGAACCCTGCAGCCAGAATCTAGTGCCCCTTTAAAAAGGTTGAAGAGGGTGGGCAAAAAATCGCAACTCGAGCCGGATCCTTCGACACCGGCCCGTACTGAGACTTGTCACATCATGACGGTGACATTTTGTGCCACCTAGTCACCGCTGCCCACCAAGCGTCGATGTCCTGAAGCCCTAAACTTCCCTAAACAAACGGCCGAAACAGAAAGCTACTCGAGCCACGGTTCTCAGAATCTGTGCCATGATTTCTAAAGCATGTACAGAGATGTATAAGCCGTACGGAGCTTTCGTGAAGAAAATAAACGCCCAACTTCAGCAGGGACACAGCCACTGCCAAACCGAAAGCCACTTCCAGTCAAAACTACGAAACCCCAGCCGTTGCGGTACTGACCCGGATTTTGGATGCCATTGAATGGGTGGCTGTTCAAACAAAACAATCCAAAGCATTGCTCGCTTATCTCGAAGAATGCGTCTGCGTACAGTACGCCCCGAGGCATCGAATGAGGGTGGAATGGGAACCCACTTGGGCTCGCAAGCCTCAAGGAGTCGTCCAAAGAATTTAGGGAACAGGTGGGCGCAGGTGCTGCTCAAACGAGACAGTGGCTGCAATTCCGCTGCGCAGGTCTGAAGAAGGCTCTCCCGACATAACTGAATACCATTCCGACAAATTTCCAAAACTTTCCATGTTAATGCCCTCAGCTGCTTAACCAAAAGCCCAGCCTTTTGGCACACCGAGCGTTCGTCGGACACGTTGCTGGCCACTTAGGCCGATTAAAGGCGACTCTGGCCTTCTGATTTGTCTCTTCAAGACAAAGCCCACCGGGTGGGTGGGCGGGTGCCATGAAAACTGCAGCAACGGACATGAACATGTTCATTCATGTTAATGCCCTCAGCTGCTTAACCAAAAGCCCAGCCGTTTGGCACACCGAGCTTTCGTCGGACACGTTGCTGGCCACCCAGGCCGATTAAAGGCGACTCTGGCCTTCTGATTTGTCTCTTCAAGACAAAGCCCACCACCACTAGTCGACACGGCCAGCTTCCAGCGCGCCGTCATTTGCTGGAATAGCACGAAGGGCATGAGGGCCGCTGAACTTCGAATGCGAGTCCGCGAAGGCTCGCTAAGTGCAGGCAAAACCGACAGGGCTGCCACTT
The DNA here is from genome assembly GCA_003297005.1 of Symbiodinium sp. clade A Y106. Lineage (NCBI taxonomy): Eukaryota > Dinophyceae > Suessiales > Symbiodiniaceae > Symbiodinium > Symbiodinium sp. clade A. The sequence continues at coordinate 38,421 of BGNK01004292.1, forward strand.
CCTGAAGATAAAACCCCAGTGTGGCTTTGTGGGGGAACCCCCTGCGCCACTCGCCTGACCTGTAGGCTCTCACAGCTCCTCCTCCACGAAGGGACCCTGGTGTAAGCCTGTGGCGAGGCTCTACCAGAAGGGCTGTCAGCAGTGCATCCCAACGACGACGATACATACCGGCAGAACCGTCGTATAGCGTAGGAGCATCGGCCGACAGTGGCTGAAACGTGGTTCTGATGAACCGGAGCACAAACCCTGGCCCTCTGACTTGCGAGTGTTGCACTGAAGCTCCTCGCCTTTTAGTCTTAGGCTCGGGAATCACCAGAAAAATCCCTTCACCGTCCTCCAGCAAGTCCTCCGATGTGACGAGGTAACGCCTTAAGCTGCGCAACGGTTCCCCTGGCCGACAGATGGCATAGAAGGCCGTCAAAGTCACAGCGACCCACCGTTTCCAGCCCAAAGAATGGCCAGTGAGCACATCGCATGGAGAACCGCTCCGGCAAAGGAGGTCGGTGCTTCTCGTATCCACGGTCGGCAGCTAGGGACTTCGCGTTGGGCGTGAGCCACCAGCTGCCTGTAATAATGAAGGGGAGTCCCTGCATCATAAAGGTGCTGAGCAAATGCCACGAGCAGCTTATAACCAAAAGTTGGGGCGACAAAAGCACACCAGAAAAAGCGCCTTCCCCGGGTCCCCGGCAGCCGAGTCGACCCACGTAGCAAAGGCCGTCCAAAAGCGGTCGCGTAGCTTCGCCGTGGCTGGCTCGACGAGAGAGGCCGACGCCAGCTGCAGCGGCGCCCTCTCGTGTCGAACACGAGGTCCGGGGTTCGTAGCTTCGCCAATCCGAAGGGAACATGACCGGGAGCAGCCGGCCACGTCCTTTCGTGATCGGTCGCTCATTTCGCTCCAGCTCTCCGTCCAAACGCTGGGTTTGCTCCCAGTCTCCTCAGTCCAAGCAGTCGGCGATGCCGGCAACTGCCCAAGACCATCGGACGGGACGGCTTCCCCTAGATCCAACACGCAATCCCTGATGACAAGCAGATCTCCGTCCTCCCCCTGTTCCAGCAGAGGAGCAGGAGCTTCAGTAGCCATGGGTTCCGCCGGCGAGCGTGGCGGGCACTCTCACACGAGCCTCCTCGAGGGCCAGTCTGGCCTCCCACTGCGAAGCGAAGCCCACGAAGGTAGCAGAGCCCGGATTCCCCCGGTGGAAAATCGCGTTGCGAAGATCCAACCGATGATAGACCTGAGCCTTGGCAAACTCGTGGAAACCACCAACCTCGCGAGCCAACGCAGCTCGCCCTGCAGTGTCTCCGGGAAGGACAACGTTGGAGGAAGTGGATCCCACGGGAGAGGAAAGAGGTGGCTGACCGGTCGGTCGTTCAGGGGGACAAAGGAACGGCAGGTAGAGGAGCGGCTGAAGCCGAGGAAGCGGCAGGAGAGGCACGAGGAGAATGAACCGCAGGAGCGGTGACTACCTCAAACTCTTCGAGAAGGGCGATGCGGGCCTCGAGAGCTTGGGAGCGCAAGGTAAGTGCTCGGACCTCCGCCCTAAGGTCCCGGATAAGTTGCTCAACGATGGGGGGCAAGTCAAAGCCCGTGCTCACTCAAGAAGTCGATAAAGAGAGGTTCCCCTTCAAACAGCCCGGGCTTGATTCCGCACCACACGTACCCAACCGTGCCGAAGCAAGAAGAGCAAGTCCAACACGGGCCCCACGCAAAGTCCAATGGCAACCCCGATGAGGCAAATCCAAAGCCAAAGGGAAGTCCAGAGGAGGATGAAGGGCCTCGCCCAAGTCGGAGGCGACAGGACAAAGAAGGGATGTCGGAGGACCAGGTTCAAGCCTTGAAGCCCTCAGAATTTCCGAAAAGACCTGCACGCCTAATCCCCCAAGTCCTCCCCCAATCCCCGCAGCGGCAAGCAGCAAGGGCAGCTGACGTGCGATGAAAACTGCAGCAGCGGACATGAACATGTTCATTCATGACAGCGCAGTCACACGTGAGTGGCGACTGCTGCCACGGACTTCCTGACGTAGTCGCCTTTGGCTCTCGACCAACTGCGTCTTGGGAGTACACATCATGACTACGGCTCAAAACTTTCCTGGATGCTGTAAGTCAGGAGCAGTTGTGGCTTGATTGTGATTCGACGTCGTGCACGCCCCGAGCCACGCTGGGCACATGTTCTGGGCATGCCAGCCCTCCGCTTTACCAGGCATTGGTCTGCCGCTGCGGCCTCAACTGGCTGCACTTCGGGCAATGCCGACTCACTCATGAGTGCATGCACTGATGTGCCGATGCACCCGATGCAGATGCCTCCCCAAACTTTGGCGTGTGCTTACTGTGCATCCCTGTGCGGTTCCTTCCTGTTGCTTGATGGCGCTCTCCACTGTAAGACCCTCTCTTCCATCAGGGACTACTCCACTCTCTGGCATGTATCAACAGTCGGCGTTAGTGGCTCTAACACTGATTCGATTGCAGCCGATTCGCAGGAGCATATGCGCCATGTGGCTCATGTCCAGTTTCTCACTCCTGACGGCGCAGCACTTATGTTTGGAATGGGCTTCCCCATTCATCAAATCCTGGCTGGGTACCGGCTGTAGATTCGCAGAAACACCAAGCAGAAAGACGCAGAGAATACGTCACTGAATGTCGCTGGGGTATGCCCCGTTGCAGCAGAGTTGACATACGCATCGTGCCAACAGTGCATTCAAACGAAATCCGATGGCTGATGGCTCGGCTACCAACGCTGACTTGAGCATGTGTACAGTTTGGTCGACCCACGGGTCGACATCCAGCGCCAAAGGCGTCTGATCATGCCTCGAGACCAGGCTGACGTAACGCGGCCCATGTGGCCGTGGCGCGCAAAGGGAAAGAGCGATTTTGCTGCAATGCGGGTCCTGAAGCAGTGGGTTACATGTGCACCGATTTGGGAGCTGAAAGATATTGAGCCTAGTGCTGCTTGTCCGGTGTACACTGCTAAAAGATGTGGTCCAACAAAGCCGGTATCACATTATGGGGCACCACTTGGTAACAGTACCGTCCGACACTTGGGCTGTGTACTTTGACATCGCCATCATACGAGTTGCCTGTAAGCAATCCGAAGTGCCTTCCTTTCTCGGTGTGTGCAGCGCTTTCGCGGGCACGTTGAACTCGCGGCAACTGGCTACTCAAGGCATATCCACAAATCGAGCACATTTCGAACAACTCCTATGTGCAGTGGACGGCCTGGGACAGTGACATCTCATGCCGCACAGCAACTGCATGGTCAGCACATAGCCAAGCACCGTGGCCCTTTTGAACATGGGATTTTGAAAACTTGTTATGGTACGTTCGGGTCCTTGCTTCGCATCAGGCCTTGTTGGTCTTTCGGGACGAAACATCAAAGCTAGTGGTTGGGGCATCCATGCCAGCTATATGGAAGTGAAGTAGCAATCAAGGCTGGTGTGTGCTTGTGGATCTTGTTGTGCTCGTGCACAAGCTAGTGTACCGTAGCACACTGCTGCGAGGAGTGGCTGTGAAGAAACTAAGGTGCGATCTTCTTCTCTGGATCGCTGAGGACATCATAGGCCTTGTCTGATGCGAGATGGAGAAGGGGGAAACCAAGTCTGCAGTCTGCACCCTGTTCTCCAATGCCTCCGCGATGTCCTTGAACTTCTCCTCGGCCTCGGCCCGCCTCTCCTCGAAGGTATTAGGGTGAGCAGAACGTCACATTGCTGGAGGCACTTCGCCTGGTTCTTGTCTGGATGCCACTTCAAGGCAGCTCGTCGATACCTACATGCCCAGGCATTCATGCTGCTCCAGACATCAAGAGACCCTGTGAAACTTGCCGCCACGGCGCGCTTTCTTTATTTCGTCCTCCAACAACAACAATATCCGGGGCCTAAACGGACTAGACTAGACCCACTTGGCGGTCAGTCCTGGCTGGCATCTCTGCCGATGCCGAGGATGCCATAATAATCTTTCCCCGGCATGTTGGATATAGGGAGTTGCAATGTCTCCAAGGGCAAACCAGTGCTTTCGGTGTGCTAGCAGCTAGCACCCGACCAGTCACGAACAACATTTGGCTTGCAACTTGTGTCCCACTTCCAAGAGCGTCTTGAGCCACAGTGAGACAACGACAAGCTGACAAGCTGACAAGCTAGCAGAAGCAGCTCCAAGGACCGCAGCACAAGCGGCCGCACCGCAAGCGCGTGCAAGCGCTTCAAAAGACTTTTCTGCGACCCTCGAGCCCAGATCATCGCGGGCCACCAGGCACCAGGCATGTACGACTACACTGCGAGTCTGGCCCGGGTACCCGTGCACTCATTAACGCGCCCTTCAGCAGGCAGAAACTGCGAACCGCCGAGAGGCAAGGCGTGGCAGGGCTTGGTCGGCCCACTTGGCGGTCGAGCGCCCAGCTACCTCCTCCAACTCCAAGACATGGGTCTATGACTTCAAGCTTCACACATCGAAACAGATGTCGGCGCACTGTGGCATGAGGTTCTTGAAGATCTCTGGAGGACAGCTGGCCCTTTCCTGTCATGTGTTTGTAACAGGTGGCAAATGGCGGTGCTCGAGCTTTGTCCTGGTCCGTGAAATTGAAGAAGTCTGCAGCCTGTCAGCATCTTTGCTCGGAGCAGTTCTGATCCCATGAACGTGGACCGGGTGTGAAGTTGCCCGAGGTGCTCGCCACACTCTTCGGCCGCCGGCGCAGCTCGCCGAAGAAGTGAGCAGCCTAGCATGCCAAACAGTGGCTCTCCCAAGACACCACGTGGAACCGCACCATAGCTTCCATCGGGCGCGGCCGCTTCTTTGGGTCAAACCTAGCCCAAAACCAACAAACGAGGAGGCGGGCGGACGAGTGTCAAGATTCAGGTGACAAGCTTGGGCTGCGAGCTGAAGCATGTGAGCCAGAAGCTCCTCAGCCTGAACCCATGTAGCAGAGCTTGGCATCGGCGACAGTGACACGCATACAGTCTCTCGAAGCTCCTCTGCGCTCCAACGATCCCGCAGGACTTTGCTCCACTTCAAGGGCGGGACTTGCGTGAAGACGGCTGCACAGCAGGCTTCGTGTTTGGATGCATTTCAACAACATCGCCACGTGGACTCAGATTTCACCGCCTCCGGCATCGTAGTAGGGATTCATCGCATAGAGCTGCTGCGCAGTTGGGGTGCCCATAATCTGAAGAGAAACCAGACAGACAGACATGTTGGTCGACATGGACTCAACACATGTGGCCTCAATGATCTTGTAAAGCTGGTCGATCCCATCCTGGCAATGTTCCGATCACTATGTACCGAACACCTGGGCTTGGGTCTGCGACCGCGTCTATGGCTATGGGTCATGAAGGGAACTAAGATGCTTCAGATGCCCTGCCTTCCCGGCAAAAAGCGGCTGGCGTAGAAGCATTTCCCCAAGCACGCAACCGGCAGCCCACATGTCCACGCTCGAGGTGCTGCCAGAATATGCAGATGCACGACTCGAGCACATGTTGCGCCTCACTTTACCTCTCTCCGAGTGCGAGACTGTTCGCGTGCGCTCAGAATGAGCTCCGGGGCACGGTAGAAACCTTGTCGAGCCCGTTCCAAGCACTCTGATTCTCAGGAAGGCATTGTGAACGTGATCGCATCTCGAGCCAAGGCACGCGAACAAACGTAGGCTTGTGACACCTCGTGCAACAAGTGCGAAATACAAACGCCAGCGAGAGCTTGTCTAGATTTGTCTAGCAAATCGAACAATCACAAGCAGAAGGCATCGAACGGCACTGCTCAAGAGAAGACCGAAACCCAAACACGAACCAGGCGGGCACTTACAACACGTCGGCTCTCGTGTCTGAATGGTGACAGGCTTGAGCAATTTCTACATTCATCATCGCGTTGATGCTTGCCTTACTGTTCCACTTTTTTCGACTTGCGGGCACCAAACTGCACGCAAGCCTTCGATTAATTTGTCTCCCGACATGGCAAGGACGTCCGTTTTCTGCACGCAGTAGTGCGCGTGCAAACCTTGATCTCAGCCCCGATTCAATTACCATCATCACGACTCCAACACATCGCGACATCGACATTGGACCTTTTGATGATCTGATAATGATGCCGATCTTGTGCAGCCTCTCAGCGTTTGACTCACCAGTATTGACGATATTTCGGCATTTGCGAAACAAAGATGTTTCCACCCGTTACTTTGAGCGTGCATGTCTGCGACCTTGCCCGCCGGTGATTGTGCCGGTGCCTTTCTTTTGCATTGTTGAGTCCTTGTTGGGCCATTGGTGCATGCGGCCAGGTCCCTGCTTCATGCCCAGTCTGCCAGCTTTCCCCTGGGAAGGTTTAGGGTTTCGTTTGGGGATGACCGCGCATCCTTGCAACGACACTCAGAAGAACCAACAATCTTGAAATCCCAACCCCCCCGACTGGGTGACCTTTCTACCGATTCGTCCACTGCACTGTGGACCCATCCTGCCGGCATGTCACGGCAGCTGCCGGTAAATTATCACAGGAGTTATCATCATCTTCATCCTCGTTGTGATCGTGCTGATCGCCCAGTTGATCTTAACTCAGGCTCTCCGAACCAATTGAACTGTGGCGGAAAATCGCGCGAGGAGCTCGTCTTGCAGAAATTCAACAAGCTAACGAAACTCCCCTCAGCACTGCCTGTCGTATCACAGTTGGACAGCCAATCCCAGTTTTTGGGATGAAAAATACTTGTGAGCCATTTTGGGCTTTGACCCTGCCATGCGGTCCTGGTGTACCGATGTGAACACATTGCTTGCCACCACTTCTCTTGGAGTTCGTTCGTGATTATCATTGTCATCAAATATCACCTTGACTGGTGCATGCCGGAATGCAAAGGTGAAACAAGCTGAAGACACGCGCCGCATTTAGGTCAATTCGGTGCCCAGGTGTCATCGTGTTACTAGCCAAAACGGAGAAGGCACCGTGTGAGTTGACTTTGCTGCTTTCGAAGTCGGCATCGTTTACACATCCGCTTGTCTCCGGTTCGCGAACCACAACCACAGTACAGACCCAAGGCATCCTTCTCAGTGCAAACCACCCTTCCTTTCGACCGGGGTTCGCAAGTTTTCGGCACTCTCCAGGCTAAGGGGTCTCAAGGACCGAATAAGCAAAATAGCAAAGCCGTTCTCAAGTGCGGCAAACTTGAAGATTTTTCTTGATCTTGAGAGTTTAATGACATAGAGCTTCACGAAAAATCCTTCCGTCTTTGAAACCGACCAGTGCGTCATCCACAACACATACCGCTGCTCGCCTGAGGTCTTAGTCCAAGCGCACAAGAACTCGCGGCTAGCAGCTCCGGGTTACGAGAAGCTCAACGGTTGTTCTTCCCGTTTCGCAGTGGCGAATACGTGGAAAAATGAACGTTTGTGTGTCCGAGGCGGCAGTCAACCTTTCGATCTGGCATGAGCTTGAAAGCAGGCAGGCTTCCAGTTTCCAGAGGTAAGGGGAACATGCAGGCTCTTGCAACGCTAAACGGTCCACACCACAAAACAAGACTCGAGTAAATCGAACCGTGCCGTGGTCGTGCAGTGCTCTGCAGTAGTGCGCAGAAGCATCAGAGACGCGTTTTCGAAAGAATTTGTGTATGCTTTCATGTGGCTCTGACGATTCGGTCAAATCCGATTCCGAAGCCGTGTGCCGGCGATGCGCCGGACCCAAGCTCGATCGGGCCTCGGATGTATTGACCCACTTGGCCGTGCCAAAGTCGCACACCTTTGCGTGGCGCTCTAGGGCCCCAATGTGCTGACACTGGTCACTGGTCCGGCAAACATGGCTGCACTTCGTTTGGATGCACCTTCAAGGTATACATCCGCGGGTCCACAAGCAAATTTGCAGGCTTGATGTCCCGATGTACCTACTGACACCGTACTTACACAAGTCGAGTGTAGCCAGCCAATCACTTCAGCAAATCTGGCACACCACCCCGTGTCTGTACAAGCTGTCCAGCCCTCGGAGCAGCTGGTACATGTATACGCCTCAGAACATGCAATTTTATTGACCTTCTCTTGAACGGCACTTCAAGTGCCCAGCGAACACGGTGGAAATCCATCTCCGAACCCTCGGCGAGCAGTCAATGACAGACCTCTGACCAGCTGAGCCCCCATGCCTGCTGACGATGGTGCTTGATGATGCGCCCCAAAGTGTCCTCGTTGAGGCAATGGAATGCCTTGTTGTGTTGTCCTGTATTTCATGGTGCCGCATCTCGTGGATGTATGTTAGGGTCAAGCGAAAATCAAAATCCGTTGGCAAAAACTTGCGGTGGCTGCTCGATGCGGCGTTACGGTACCACATGGTGCGGCAATGTTGTAATGCGAGCCCGCAGCTCAGCGAGTTGGACATGGGAGACGCTCTGGACAGATTGCAAGTGAGGACAGATCCGGCGGACTCGCCATCTGCACTCAGGCCCTGGCTGACATATACTCCAAGACGAAATTTACTGTTCGCACCTCGCATGAAGCGCCAATCTGCATCAGTCTGACAATGATGAAACAAATTCTAAGAACAGCCGTGCTTGGTGTTTGAAGGCATAAAAGGGCTGGAGGTTGCACTACCTTTGATGAAATAATCGAAAGCTGTGAAGCTGAGAAAAAGCTCAATAGTCCTTTACATCGGCTGAAAAGGACAAGCACACGACGCAGAGTCGCAGATTTGCTGCCTCTGAGTTTTGGAGAGGGCAAAGCCAGCTTCCATATCCGCGAGCAATCGACACAAACCGCAGCGAAACTGAGAGCGACTCCTCGATGGACTCTACAATTCTTCTGGGCATGTGTTGTGGAATTGCTCACCTTTTTCCCAAACAGTTTAATCAATGGTTCGCGGAGAGGTTTCCTGTCTGGAGTCCGGGCTGTCCGCCACTTCCAGTGGGCTGTCCTGCGAGGCTTCCTGGTCCTGCAAGGGTGGGATGGGCTGGCTGGCGGGCCGGTTGGCTGGGCTTTTGCTCTCCACGCTGAGGCTGGTCCTGCAATGTGGGTGTCCGCGCTGGCTGGATGGGCTGTCTGCGCCGAGACTGGGATGGGCTGGATGGGCTGTCCATGCTGGCTGGCTGGAGGGTCGAAGCTGATCTGTTGGCTGCTGACAATACTCGAGGTTGCATTCAAGCTACACTAGCACGAAGACGTTCCAGCATCGTCATGACATGACATCGCATGTTCTGAGGATACTGAAACGTTCGGAAGAAACATGCGTGAAATTTAGCTGCGGTGTCTTGCATTCTTCAATCATTTCTGACCCGACAAGCGTTCAGACGTGTCACCGACCCAAAAGTCCAAATGGCTTGTGCCCTCCCGCCGCAGCCAGGCTAGTGGAAAGACTAGAGTGACATGCTATTCTGGTGATAGCAATCACGAACAAACTAAGCTTTGGTGGAGCTATGAAACCACCGTCGGAGGATGTCGGATGAGTATCCGCGAAAAGGGGTGGCAAAGCTTTGGGCAGCTCATGGCTTGTTCCACAAGAACAATGTCAGAAAAAACCCAAGCCAGCCGCAGTTTTCAATTGCGGGAAAGCGCTGCAACAGGTGGCCATGCAGTTTTCGGTTTTCGACAACAGGCAGAAAAGGAAGATTGGCGGCGCTTCTTCCACTCGGAGCGTGAACACCCGAGTTCGAAGCTGGGATTTGACTCCATCGCACCGCAAGCCAGGTGAGTGCATAGATTGGAGCAAGTACCGACTGTTTCGCATGAAACCACAAGAACGTGCACAGGATACTGTTGATACATGTCTGTTTGTCATCGGTACCAGGTGGCACAGCTCCGCAAACACTTTTGCCTTCCGGTTGTCTGAAAACACCGCTCATGTGCTCTCATTCTTCCCAGAGCCGACTGCGACTGTGATGACGTGCTCATCACCAGATTATGCAAGAATGTGCTCGCATGAGACCATAATCATGCGTGACGTATATATCTTAGGTCGACATCAGTGCACAAACGGTACTGTTTGGGGACTTCGCTGGTAAAGTTTTTGTTATTTGAAGTGTTTCCGTGCTAGCTGGCCATCCATCTATCGCAGTGCCTGTTTTGACAATACATACATCATATACCACAAAGTTCCCGCCTCCTCTGCACCCTCGAAGATTCCGAGCAAAAGCACCACCTAAGCGCAAAGGCGCGTGTCGCACTTGGACATCGTGCTGCCAGGGAACTGCTTCTGCAGAAGATCAGCATGAATGCGCCCGATCCATTGGGCTTTGACCAGCCACATGATCAAGATCTGTGGACCCTACGTCTATGACAGCTTGGCCGCTTGCATTAGGGCTACCATTGAGGCGACGAAGAACTTCCATCTGGCAAGTACGACTTGAGCATGCTAGCATAGTACATATTTTCCGATGCGGAGTTGTGCCTCTCTGCCGGCCCCACTCATGGCCACCTCAGTTTGCAGATTGCACCCAACGAACCTCAATGGCCCCAGCACTGTCTGCACTGCCGAGCTCAGCTGTTCACCGTCTTTATTGCAACCGTCCGTTGGCTGCGTAGTTCCACTGCCTGCATGCCCCCCGATTGTGCACAAATGTGGTTGTGGGCGCTTGCCATGAGTAGCTTCGTAGAACTCCTCCATCCCGGCCTTGCACACCGTGCCAAAGGTTCCCTTGCCCAGGACACACCTGTAGCTTCGGGATAGTCTCAGACTCACGAGTGAGGCTTGGGGAATCTGAGCCGGCAGACTGCACGCGGTAGCGCGGTCCCGGAGGCCACGAGTCTTCAGGCCGGTGTCGGATGACCTTGCGGCGGCTGAAGAGAATGCCCGCTTCTGTGAGGGAGTGAGGACCAGGCCGGTGCAGGCTCGCACCTTTGGAAGGGTCCGGTGCCATCCATGGGATGAAGCCTTGCTAAAAGGCTCCTCACTCCACGGCTCTGACATTCAGAACGGTCGCATCGATCTCTGAGGCTGCGGCCGTGGAGCGAGGCTCGTGCCGAGCCTTTCGAAGTACTTTCTCGCACACCGAAAATCTCACAACATGTCCGTCGAGCTCTGCACGGTGGATGCAGTAGAGGCCGACGTGGAACATGGAAGTAGTCGTGCAGGGCATCTTCAGGAGGATCCTGGGAAGTACTCTCTTCGGAATTGGCCCATCGAGCGGGGCTGCACGAACTACCTCAGATCCTGGCCAGCCGTCTCCGTTTGGGGTCACCATCCATACCTGCGAGCACTTGCAAGCCCGTCCGCCACGAGTGTGTTTGACCAGCGCAGATCGTGCGAAACGTGTGCATTTGCGTGCCTCAAGCATGCAGATGGCAAGTCATCTGCTGTTGCGACCGGCTGCAGCATCATTGGCTTGCATTGCTTCTCCAGCTAGGGAGCACGGCATATATCCAGGCAACCCGAGGCACGCTTGTAAAATCGTTTGCTCAGAGCTGGAAAGAGCATTAGTCGTTAGTCTGAGCGACAGCCACCTTCATTCCTGACCATGTGATGGATGGATCTTTCAACATCCCTGAACTTGCACTTTTATTGACCAAGTGCCTGCAAGATCAAAGACACACACACACACACAAACACACTGCCCAGTCATTCTGCATGCACGCAAACACGATGGCATCAACAGGCTGGCTTGGAAATCTTGAACAAGTGACACTCTTTTCTTCGCGGTCTGCTTGGCCGAGATTGCGAGAGGCTGCCACTTGGGGCTGCTGGACGGAGGTCATCCACCAGGTCCAGGGAAGGTCCGTGCAAGCGATGCCATGTGCATGGCTGTCTGCGCCCAGGCCTGGAAGTCACTGCGAGTCTGCGAGTCTAAGAGGAGGCAGACTTGGACGGAGACAGGATACAATAAATAACAAACCCAAAGTCTCACACTCTTCATGGAGTGCTGGCCACCACCGGCCTTTTTCGGGTGTATGCTTGATACACCCTGTCACACCACCTCTTTACCAAGTATCAGGGGGGCTCTAAACATGGCTGGATGTGACAAGGCCAAGGCAGTCACAGCGAGTGGTTGCCACTCACACCCGCTTTCCACTCCCATGAGCAAGAGTGTGCTGGCACAAAGTGTTTCCCGCCCATAACAGCTGAATGCAGCAACGGACATGATGAACCCTCATCTTCCGCACAAGCAGTAGGACTTAGCAGGCTGGCAGCTACAGATCCGCCTTCGCCGGATTGTTCGGTCCATGCGATCGCTCACTGGCTTGCTCCTGTGCTGACCCCGGCAGGATCGAGAAGTGAGGAAGCGAGCAGACGACGCGCATCGATGCAAACTGAAGCGCAAGACTGTCTTTTTTTGACCGAAGCATCACCTGTCAGTATTTCGTCTCTAGCTCAGGAGACCGAGGCCGCGTCGTCAAGTCACCTGCCTCTCTGCCTGGGCCAAGGGACCTTCCTAACGCACTCCTGCATGGGGCAACGCGAGAGATCTGCGCCAGATCTGCTCTCTGCCTGGGCTTGTCCTGTCTCCCGCCATCACTCCGTCACTTGATCAAGCTCTCGCTTTCCGTTCAGGATCTCGTACGGATTCTCGGGAATTTCATGCCAAGAGGCTTCGTAAACATTGGTAGGCCAACCTAGGTGCGTTGATTGACAAGCCTTTTTGCAATCTTGAACTGTCCAACATTGCAAATTGCAAGCAAGCCACGCCAAAGCAAAGAACGACCAGGGCCCATGGCTGGGGTTCCGCCCACTCAAGAATGCCGCGCAGCCGTGGACCAATGAGTGCCCACCACATGCCCATGCAGCAGCCCCAGGCCACACCGCCAATGGTTTGCTGAATGGTGTGGTCTTTGTCCCAAATCCGTGCGGCAGCCATGGTTCCTGAAGGTAAGACAGCAACCACGACTGCTTTCTTGAAAGGACAACCCAGGTGCAACCCGAGGTATAAAGCGAAATATACGGAGATGAAGGTCATGATGGACGTGTGGCTGCTTGGAAAGCCTGGATCCTTGCTGGAATCTCTGCGTGAACCCTCCGGCCGTCTCCAAACAGACGCGGGGAGCGTTCGCATCACGAGCTGCTTCAACCCTTTTGTAACGATGTTTGCCACGATTACCCCGAGTGTACACAGGGGAGCGACCTCTCGACGAAGCACTTGCAGAAGGCTCATGGTCAAAATCACCGTCACCGTGATCAGGTTGGATACGACGACCGGAGCACGGTCAGGACGATCAGAGCTCTGATTGGCTCTGCTGACTCCACTCAGACGTCGTCCCAAAGTCCAAGCCACTGGCAGGCACGAAGGGCAAGCTGCGGTAAAGCTGCCCGAGTCTACGTGAAGACTGCGGCTTGACCGGGGTGGGATTGGCACGACCCGGCAAGCACAGGGGGGCCGAAAAGAAAGGACCGAGCGACAAGGGCGGCCCTCCATTTGCAAGAAACAAAATGTGTTGGCCTTCCCTGCCAATCATTTGGCACTGGGCAGTGATTCCGTGCTGTGATTTGCCTCCAAACGGCCTCGATTAAGAAAAATCAGCTGCGTCTGGATGGATCCCACAGGCACCGTTAAACTCAAGTACTGCGCATGTCCTCGTTCTGACACATGAGAATGCCCAGTACGATTGGCCTGAGCGTGCTGTGATCAAGGTGGTGTAAAACCATTGGCCTGGCAAGCTTGGAGCACTGCGTGTCTTGGATAGCATTGAGCTCCGTGAGACCACTCATGACCTGGGAATACCATGTGACGACAGTCGGATGGACGTCGATGCCGGTGCACCCACGTGACAGCTGAGGGCTGCTCTGCATTGCAGGTGCGATCGTACAAATCACTGGACCCTCGGATAAGAACTCCGACAGCCTGAAGGTGCTTCAGACTGTGATCCGACGGCACATTATCCCATCTATCAGCTCTGAGTGCCCTGGCGATCACTGCATCAGGCTTATGGTGCCCTGGCTGTGCCAGCTGTGAAATTGCATTAAAGTAAAACCTAGAATCCTGTGAGGCTCCAACGCAAGGTAATCCTGCAGCCGCTGATGAGCTCGCAAGCTCCAGGCACCGCCATCTTCAATGTTTCGGCACCCGAACCTCACACCAGGCCAGCTGCGAGGCATCATGGAAACTTCGTTGCGTGTCAGAGGGCTCGTCAGCTCTGCCCCCGCGAAAGAAACCAGTTCATCAACCTCGGGAGTTATCCATGACTCTTCGATATGCCCATGGCATCCGGCATGATCAGCATGCTACTTTCGTTGCGTGCGCGCGTGCGGGCGTGCGGGCGGGCGTGCTTTGCGTGTGTGTGTGTGTGTGTGTGTGCGTGTGTTGTGTGTATATAGGTGTGTGTACAAACTTGCTTGCCAGGGTCGTTCCGAGTTGTCCCGGGTTCCGCCAAATTCTGAAGTTTCAGGTGTCGCCTCACTCTTCACCGCTCTCTTTTGTTTCTGGGGACTTGAGCCCCAGGTTGTAACTAGTAACACATAAGCAGCGGAAGGCCATCGTTAAAGGCGACGAAAGTTTGCATGGAGAAAGGGTAACATCTACACCACCCTCGCCGTGCAGTTCCAGCTAAGGCGCATTATACTACCCAGAGACCCCAGCTTGCACTGGGATTTGAAATCGAATTGATTACGGTGCTTCTTCACAAGGGTGCTTTTTCCAGAATTCCAACACATTCCTGAAAATCTACTGTTTTGCTGCTTGCGCTATCGCCCAAAAACTCTTCTTGATTCATTGATGAATGCCGCGTCGGTTCCAGATTGCAAAACCTTACCCCCTCAACCGAGCTCCATGGACCCTCAACCCAAGTTTCCAGAGTTTCCGTAGCTGAACCCCGGAAAGATCATTCACACTACAATATCCAAAACTTGTCGTGAATATGCGATTACTTATGAAATTGTACTCCCAGAAAAAAGAAGCATGATAAAAATGGCAGCATTTGCCTTGCCAGCTGGCAAAGCAAAAGGGCAAGGGGAGAAAGACAACATGACACTACAAAAGCGCATGTTTTGGATGTGTTGATTGTTGTTTTGATGTTATGTTTGACACTTTCATTTGTTTTATTGCTTTTTTGTTTGCTGCTTGGGGAGATTTGTTTCGCGCTTCGATTCTGCTTGGGACCGACGCAATGGATGGTTTTTGTGCTTGGGCCCTACTGGGGCAGTCCAGCCTGGGCGCATTGAACGGACGGGCCATAAACCCAAACCCGAAAACTCAAGCCCTTAGTAAGGAGATTCTAAAAACAAGAAAAGCCCTGAACCCTAATCCTTAACACCCTAAACCTAATCCCTCGAACATGTTTGTAATTAAATGGACATTATGCGTTGTTTACAACCACTCCTTCAGAACATTCCAGAAAACCCCAAAACATTCCAGAAGCACTGGAGCAGCGAAGAAGCACCGTTTGGTTTTGTGACACTATGCCAATGCGAACTTCTAGAAAGAAATGAAGAGAACCCTGTATGCCCAAGAAGATGACGGCAAACGCACACTGGCACGATGACGAAGATACCGACGGGAGCGGTGCCTGGCGTCCCATTCGGCTTGCGAATACTGCTGATGGGAGCCTTTGCATCGAGATGCATGCCACCTGTCCCATTGGGCCTGATTGCAGCTTTGAATCCTCGGAAAGGGTGGCCTACGGAGGCTTGGGATTGCCTTTGGCAGATCTTTCGTTGGTGCTTGAAACCTCGCGATTTCGTTGTGCGAAACGCTCTGTTTCAGCAGCTTGGCGACTTCGGTATTGGGCACTGCCGTCAACTCCAGCACAAGCCACCGACTGAGCCTCCAAATAAATCTCGCCGCCAAACGTGATGACCCGCCTTGATTGGAGGAGAAAGCCAACTCGGCCTACAGGTGTGGCTGGATGATTGCGCCTGTAACACATCCCGAAGGGGATCGCGACGCGTGCGCCCGTAAGCGGCTCAAATTCGCAGTTGGCATTGGAGATTCGACTGTCTTTCCAGGGAGCCCGGTGTCCTGGCCCTGCTGAGCTTCATAGAGGGAACCGGCCCTGAGACGGGGTCGGGGAGGCAGGCCTTCGCTAAATAACCAAACCGCAGCGTGTCCTCTCGGCTCGTCGGTCTTTGGCCTCACGGATGATGCGTTCCTCCACGGATGTCGCACGGGTAGCTTCCGAAGCGGTAGCCGCCCTCGTCCTCGCCAGCATCGGTGGTGCTACCATTGTCGTCTTCCTCGATCTTCGCACCAGCATCCGACGGCTCACGCACGCTTTGGGTAGAATCGCCAGCGTCCATGTTGACATCAAGTGCCACGGGGGCGGTGGACCTCAAGGCGTCGCATTGCATTGCCTTAGCCGCTTCAGCCTTTGGGATGCTCTTCGGAGCTGCAGAAGATGAACTCGTAGCCTCTTCATAGTCCCTCTTAGCCCTCCCGGCGCTGGCACGTCCTTGTGGACGGCATCAGGATTGTTGGCCACATTGTCGACGGCGGAGATAACGCAACCAGGTGGGATTGTCGGCCTTGCCAGCATGCCGTTGATCGTCGCGGTGATCTCCACAAACTCATTGTCTCGCATCCCGGATCTGCAGGTGGCATCGCCGATGCGTGTGGCCAAAACATAGCAGTGGGGCTCGCACCCAGGTANTCGCGGTGATCTCCACAAACTCATTGTCTCGCATCCCGGATCTGCAGGTGGCATCGCCGATGCGTGTGGCCAAAACATAGCAGTGGGGCTCGCACCCAGGTACAAGACCACCTGCACCTGGTTGTGAGAGGTTCGATGGTATCGTTTCGGGGGAGTTGCTCTCCCCTGCAATCTCTTCGCCCTCGGGGGTACTGTAGAGCTTCGTGGCGAGGAAGTAGCCAATGTCGAAGCTTGGGGGTTTATCGTGTCTGTCATCGGAACGCTAGTGCCGAGAAGTCTCAGCCGTCCCTTTAAATCTGCCTTGCCGCGGTGCGAGGCAGCTGCCTCACACCCCACCGACGGTTTCTGTATCTGTTGAAATTCTCCAACAGTGCATCCGCATCGCACCAGCATCCCTTGTGAAAGACGATGCCATGGTGGTCGTTCTCGTGTCCCCCGAGGAGGCAAGACAGGAAACGCAGATTGCCACTCTAGAACTTGACATGCTTGTCCCCAACCACATCTTCCGGATCCAACGGCTGTAGCTTGTGTGCGATGCCATTGCAAATGTCGGTCTGCGCCGGCGTTACAGTTACCGTGACAGCCGCTTGCAAGGCGCTTTGGGCAATGTATACGGCGCTCTTGACCGGTGAGCCTCCTTGTGGCAGGCAATGCACGGTGTCTTGGGCAACGTACCTGGAATTTCGTTGATGCTGAGCTCCTGCAGCCGGTCAACATTGCTACTTGCACCACGCGCCGGCGCGTCCGTGCGGACGGCTTTGTCCGCCGGGGAAGCATCGCCTTGAGAGTGAGACCGTCGGACCTAGCGGGTCAGGAACCTTATAGCTGTGGGGCGAAGGAAAGGCTTCAGCTCTCCACTTTCCAAGACCTCGTCCACTACCGGGTTCCTTGTGTCATCGGGGTCGATGCGGGGTAACCTTGGCAAAAGGGAATGACCCGTTGGCACCAATTTCTCTGCCAAGTATTCTGCACGTGAGAGGTTGAGAGTGGCATCCAAGCAACGATTACCTGGCGATTCTCATCAGATTCGCTCGCGTGAAATGAATCGTTATGTCGAGCTTTTCCACTTACGGGGTTGCGCTTTGGGTCTGCAGACCCCTAGCATCGAACTCACCCGAAACACGAGCTCGGTGTCGTATGCCGTGTGCAGCTGAACAAGCTCGGCCTCGCCCCTACCAACAACCTTGGTGGAACCCACCTCCGCCCGCGAGGGCAGCTACAGCTGCAGATTGACGAACCTTCCGTGCAGCCCCCTTAGTGGGCCTGTTGGGATCTCGGAATGAAGCGCCGGGGATGCAGCCCCTGTGATCCGCGAATCTCGTTGCCAGCCCAGCATACGATGACATCGGGTGCGACACTCACATCGGGGACATCACCGCCCCCGCTCCTGAGCACGTTGATGGGTCGCTGCATTCGACATGATGCCTTTCGCGAAACGATTTTCGAACGGGCTCCCGACACGATCGTCTAAGGTGTCGAGAAGAACTCCCAGCGTCACATCCGAGCTTCCCGTCTAGCACATAAGCAAACAGGAGTAAACCAACTCTTGGCAGGGCTGCATCTGCATCTAAGACCCGTCTGGTATACTGTAGCAAGTATTGCAATTCCAACGAGATGAAAGGGTGGCGGGGTTGTCATCGGGACGAGCCCCAGACCATCAGTGACACTGACGGCACGGCCAGGCTTTTGCCCTTCTCCAGGCAAAATGATTATGCACGCTTTCGAGGGCAGGTGATGACTTTAGTGGGCGCAGGTGTCCCTTTCCTTTCTTCAACACGCTCGTTTGTAGGGTTGGATCCTTGGGGGTTGGATCCTGGGGCTTGGAAAAAACCAAAGTTATCAAAATCAGAAGTCAACCTGAAGAAAGTTGAAAAATACATGAAAAGTC
>BGNK01004293.1:0-20142 GCA_003297005.1 Symbiodinium sp. clade A Y106
CCCTAAACCCTAAACCCTAAACCCTAAACCCTAAACCCTAAACCCTAAACCCTAAACCCTAAACCCTAAACCCTAAACCCTAAACCCCTAAACCCCTAAACCCCTAAACCCCTAAACCCCTAAACCCTAAACCCTAAACCCTAAACCCTAAACCCTAAACCCTAAACCCCTAAACCCCTAAACCCCCAAAAGGCCCCTAAACACTATAATGTATGAAAAACCTGAACCCCCCCAAACTTGGATCTCCTAGAAAAGCCCGAAACTCAAAACCATGAAAGGAATTCATACAGACACCCTAAGACCCCTAAGGGTACCTTAAAGAAACCCGAAACGGATCCCCTAAAGAGACCCCCTTATAGAGCCCTTTAGCACCCTTACAGGGAACCCAGTACTTTTGAACCCTAAAGTGCCCTTAAGGGAGCCCGAAAAAGGGCCCCCGGCCATTGGGGCCAAATTCTGCTGGAGGATCAAAGCCCTTGCCAAGTCTGCACCGAAAAGCCTCGGCGAAGGCAAAGAGGGCACCGGAATTCCCGTGGCTTTCAGGGCTCGGAGCTCCCAAGGTTTTGGGGTTTAGGGTTTAGGGTTGTGGGGTTTAGGATTTAGGGCTTAAGGTTTTGGGGTTTATAGCTGGGTCTTTGGGCTTTTAGGGCTGAGGGTGTTCTAGGTTTCGGGCTTTAGGGCGAAAGGGCGTCTAAGTTTTGGGGCTGGGAGTTCGGGCCTTCAGGTTTGGAGGTCTCGTTTGAGCTTCAGGTCTTAGGGCTCAAGGCTTTAGAGGCTTAGGGCTTAGGGTTCAAGGCATTTCAGCTTTAGGGCTTAAGCTTTTAGAGCTTAGGGCTTTTAAGCTTCGGGTTTCAGTTTTGGGGTTCGAAGTCTAACGCTTCAGGTGTTGGAGCGACAGGGCGGCCCTTAGGTTTAGGGCTTGCGGCTAGTGAGCTGTAGGCTTAAGGCGTTTAAAGCTTAGGGCTTCGGGCCGAGAAGGCTTTAGGATTCAGGGCACTTCAAGTCCAGCGTCTTAATATAGGGGCCTTAGCAGCTAGAATAGGGTTTTGGGGCCCATTATACTACAATGATAGTAGGGAGCCCCCCCAAAAAAAGCATTAGTATTCATTTAGGCCCGTCTTTGGAGTTTGCTGGTACAATGCTCCAGCATGGTTAAGTCTGAGTCCATGATTGAAAGTATCTAGTGACGGCGGGCGAAACCTATACCCCAAAGGGCCTATACACCGTAAACCCCGTAAACCCTAACCCCCTGAACCCCTAAACCCTGAACCCCTACACTCCTAAGCCTGAAACCCCTAAGGCAGATTCTTCCTATATGAATCTGCCAGCCCAGAGACATCGCCTGTTGCTCAGACTAAGGCCTCAACAAAGATCCCGGGACCGAGCTCACTCCGAACTTCTGAACTCCCAACATTGTGAAACCTATCTCCAAAGCCCAAAACCTGATAAGAGGAGTGCAGGACTCCAGTCCACCATGCGACTCTCACACATGCAACCCTACATGCCAACTGCCGACACTTTGGGCTCTCAGCTTGCAGAAGAACCCCAAGTGTCAAACTTAACGACACAGAATCACCCGATTTCCAAAGCCGCCTCTGAACCACCAACCCTAGGCCCCATACCTACAGCTCGAAGCCCCTGAACCCGAAAAATCCCGTAACACCCTAAACCCCAAAACCCTGAACCCTAAACCCCCAAGTCTTGACAAGAAAACCTCAAGCTGAGGTTCTGAACGCCCGAAAGCCCTGATCTCATCCCTCCACGTGACTAGCGAAGCCCTCACTCACCACTGTTGTATCGGTGCTGTTGCTCTAAACTCGGACTCCTTCGGCCCTATTGCGTGGATGTTTGAAGTCACCAGCATGACCCCGGCCATTTGGAAGAAGCCCCTCTCTTTGAAGAGTCCCCCACTGGAGTCGGAGTGGTGTGAAGGCCACGACTGCGGCGCCCCTAAGATGTGTCAGCAGATGGCGCTTTCGGGTCTGCAGCTTGGGTCTCGGAGTTCCTTCGGCCAAGTACAGTAAAAGCCCAAAAGTTGGAAACCCCATAGCCTCAATCCTTAAGAGTATTGTATAGGGAATCCCTGCACTATTTGGCCTTAATCCGGCTTCCAACTTTATGAGGTTTACTGTATCTTGAAGCTCTCGGGATTCAGGATGAACCCTACATAGGGTTTAGGGTTTAGGGTTTGGGGTTTAGGGTTTAAGGTTACTAAACTCCCTAAGGATCAGGGTTTGGGGTTTAGGGTTACTAAAGCAATGATCCCTAATCCCTTTAGGGATCAGGATGAAGCAAGGCAAAAAAAACCGGAGGATTCTAGAGTTCAGCGGATCTGGGCCCAAACTCTCAGGCTGAGGGTTTAGGGCCAGTTTAGGGTTTAGGGTTTAGGCCCCTATGACTTTTAGTTCAGGGTTTAGGGTTTAGGGGTTCAGGGCTTTGGGGTTTTTGGGTTCCTGAGTAGCCCCCTCATAATAAGGGTACCCTTTTTCATACTATTCTGTTTCAGGTTTAAGATCAAGGCTGGGGCTCAGGTTTTCGGGTTTAGGGTGCAGCTGGGTGATTCTTGACGATGTCCAGCTTCAATACCACTGAACATGCGAAACCCTGAACTCCAAAGCCCCAAAACCCCCCAACTGCTAAACCCGAAACCCCCAAACCCTAAACCCCTACACCCTAAACCCTCAAACCCCTAAACCCTCAACCCCTAAACCCTAAACCCCTAAACCCGAAACCCTCAAACCCCTTCACCCTAAACCCTCAAACCCCTAAACCCTGAACCCCTAAACCCTAAACCCCTAAACCCCAAAAACCCTTAACTGCAAAACCCCTAAACCCTAAACCCCTAAACCCCAAAACCCTTAACTGCTAAACCGCTAAGCCCTAAACCTCAAACCCTAACCATAACGCCTCCTAGGTTCCTGAGTAGCCCCATTATAAAAAGGGTACCCCTTTTCCTACTATTCGGTGTTAATAAGGGGACCCTAGAATAAAACGGGCAAAAGGGTACTACTCAGGAACCTAGCCTCCTAAAACTCGACGACGACGCTCCGAGGCTTGAAATCCAGCGGAAGAGGCAGGTGCATTGGGTTTTGTAGGGTCTTGGGGCTTTGGGGTCAAGGGGTTCGAGGGTTTAGCGTTTATTTGGGGTTTAGGGTTTAGGGTTTAGGGTTTAGGGTTTTTTAGGGTTTAGGGTTTAGGGCTTAGGGTTTAAAGGTATTGTTATACAAGCACATACAAGCAGCAAGCCACAACCTACCAAAAGAAATGGGGTGTTTCAGCAGGCGCTCACCCTTTGTGTAAGTGCAGATCCCCCATAAGCCTTTCAACTGTCCATGTTTAAACCCTCCTCGGTAGAGGGCCATGTTAACAAACGACCACTTACTTCCAAGTGCCTACAATCTGCAGAAGTCCTTTGGAAGCCGGGACCTGATTTGTTACGACGCTTTCGGCTCGACGGCTTCAGGGCCTCGGGTTGTAGGGTTTTGCAGGTTTAGGGTTTAGGTCTGGAAGCTCTGGCGATATGGGCAGTTCTCTACACTAGGGTAAAAGTTTAGGTCCCCAAACTACAACGGCACCCCTTTAAAAAGATTCCTAAAGCCCCAGAAGAGAACCCTAGTTTCGAGAACTACTCCCCTGGAACGTCAAGAACGAACATTGCTGCCCAGGTGGCAGCGGCGGGTCCTGGCAAGAAGCGGCTTGACAGCTGAGTCGCTTCGCCCTGCAACCCTAAACCCCAACTCTGAACCCGAAAGCACGAAAAACTAAAGATTAATATAGGGGCCTTAATAATTAGAATAGTTTTGGGGTTGATAGTCATATATGTATAACAAGCAGCCCCCGACATAGCACCGGTAATCATTAAGGCCCCCTATATCAATACCTTGTTGATGTGCTTTGGTCCTCCCCACCGCAGCCGAGGGATCCCTCCTCCTCGACCTGGTGCTTCGGACTTTGAAAAGCTGTCGTTTTGGGTTTAGAGTGTAGGGTTTAGGGCTTAGCGTTTTGGGTTCAAGGTGCTCGCTGAACTAGAGAAGTAAGCCACAGACTCCCTGCACTAAACAACGAGTGGAGGGCCTTGATCACCATCCATTTCTCTCTTCTTCAATAACCGGGGCCAAAAAAGTTTAAACTTTCTAAGATAGACCAAATTAATAAGGCCAAAAAGTTTCAAGTTCCCCCCAATGGCTATCTAAGAAATTCTTGCGGGCATCTCGGGGTCTACCGTCCTCCTGCACACCAATCAACCCAGGGAGCCCAAACCAGACCTCGAAACCTACAACCTGGCACCCTCCAAGCTCTGAAACTCCAAAAAGCCTAAAGCTTTCAGCCTGAAACACTGAAATCAGGGACACTCGCAGGCAGGATGCTTGATACAAGAACCACCGGAACATGAAACAGGACCGAAGAACTTCATAGAAATACCCGGGCAAACGAAATTCCTAAGTTCCAGAAACCTTAACCCTAAACTCTTAACTCCAATTGAATAATTTGGACAGAGTGTGAGGGCGGATTTAATGACTTGGTTATTTCAGGGGTATTCGGCCACCGTAAGAAACGCATTACTAACTCCACCGGCCCAAAACCCAAACCCTAAACCCTAGGCCTCAAACAGAAACTCTGAACTGCAAGCCGTAAACTAGGGCCCCAGAAAAGCACATAAGCAAAATAAGGATAGGGACATCCCATCTCTATATATACATATATATATATACATACACATAATTATATATACATATAAATATATATATATATGCTTATGTCCTTTGGGGTCCCTAAAACCTCCTCCTAAACCCCAAACCCCGCAGAGCGGCGGCGTTGACGTCCACCGAGCCCCAGAGCGAGGCCTCCCAAAAACCGAAGGGGGGGTTCGGGTTCAGGGTTTCGGGTTTAGGGGTTCGAGGTTTAGGGTTTAGGGATTCGGGTTTAGGGGCTTCGAGGTTTAGGTTTTAGGGTTTCGGGTTTAGGGTTTAGGGTTTCGGGTTTAGGGTTTTAGGGTTAGGGCTTAAGGGGTTTAGGGTTGGGGGTTCGAGGTTTAGGGGGTTTTAGCGTTTAGGGCTTAAGGGGCTTAGGGTTTAGGGGTTAAGGCTTTAGGGTTTGAGGGTTTAGGGCTGTAGGGGTCAGCTTGGGGGGTGAGGGTTGAGGTTGACGTGTTATAGCTAGGTGGGGCTTTTAAAGCTTTTGAAAACAGACCCTAAACCCTAAACCCCTAAACCCTAAACCCTAAACCGTCTTTGAAAAATATTAGTAAATAAGATCCTCTTAAGCCCAATGAGGGAAAATATATAACATGTCCCAAATCCCTACCTAGTATAGAAAAAAATTTTGGGGTTGAGCAGGGAAAGGGGGTTAAGGCTTACATGACCCGTTTTATTTCAGGGTTCCCTGTAAGGGTTCGTGTAAGGCTTCCTGCAGGGGTACTACAAGGCTCGAAATAAGGGGCTTGCATTTGGAGTTGAGGGCTTAGGGCCTTAGGGTTTAGGCGAGAAGGTTGAATGTTTAAACGCTTCGCGGCTGTCGGGAGCAAGCTTTACTGCGCGGGTCAACAGGCTCATGGACACATCAAAAGTTCTGGACAGATATTGTTTGTAGAAATTGGGCTTCGTCTAGGGTTGTCTTTACGTGTGGGAATACGTCTTTGCTCCAGTGTGCAGGATCAGGGTTCTGGCGTTGGGTCTGGGGTTCAGGGCTTGGGGCTGAGGGTCTCAAGAGGTGGAGCTTCGTGTCTTAGGACTTTGGGGTCAAGGGTTCAGGCGTTTAGGGCTCATGGAGTTTAGGGTTTAGGACTCAGGATGTCGGTCGGCTGAAGCTTGCGCAGCTGTAGCTGTCGGGAAACGCAATCATCAAGCGCTGATGAAGCTAAATATGATATGATAAACTGCAAAATCATAGTCTAAATTGCGATCGGTGGATGAACCGACGACCAGATTTAGCTACTTCGCTTTGTTTTCTTTCGATATGGATGAGATACATCATTCATGATAGGTATCTGACCGCTCCCGATTTGGCACAGCACGACACTAGAAGAGGCATGGCAGAAGTATCAGCCATGATCAACCCATAGCTGACTCGGTGTCGATTCCAACAGTCCCCAAACCCATTTATGATTCGGGCCCTCTATTAACTAAGCAGTGAGGGAAACTAAAAACCATCCCGAATCGATGCCAAGGTCACAGTCGGGCCTGGGGCTCAAAATCAAAAATCTTCCTCAAGCCCCGAAAGTCAACAGCTGCCGAACGTACAAAGAGACCAGTGCCTCGATAGTGTAGGCGTTCGTAATACCCAGATCCTGGCGGGAGTTCGCCGCATCTTCCGCGCGATCTGGGTTTAGGGTCTAGTTCGGTGTCTCAGGTTGAGGGCTGAGGGCGATTTAAGGGATTTACGAATGTAGGGGAGTTGGCGGAGGAGGAGTCAGAGTTGGGTTTAGGGCTTCAAGGATACACCGGTGCGGTCCTGGCTCTCAACCCTGAGACTGTGGGCTGAATTAAATTCCAGAATCGCAGTAGAATAACTACAAGGCAGCCACAGAGTAACCCCTACCGTGAAGATATCCGCTTGTAACCGTGTCGAAGTGAAGCCTAGCACAGAACAACCCCTGACCAGATTTCGGCACCGCCCCGCGCGACTCAGAGCTGCGCATCGCTTGTAGAAATTCCGAGCCGCTCCTGACTCTGAACTTCTCTTAGAACCCTCAACCCAGACCCAAACCTTGCTGAGCCCAAAACCTAGAGCCTGAAATTCCCTGAAACCCTTAACCCTCAACCATACATCCATCCTCCCCAAACCTAAACCCTACACCCCCGAACCTTAACCAGCTGAGAGCCCAAAAGACACCGAAGCGCTCCGGTCCTTTGCGACCACCACGCGGCCTGTGCCACGTTTCCCCTTGCCGACCTCGTGAGCTAATCTGATTCAACTGGGGAACTTAATGTGAACCTTTGGGAGCCTGTTGAGACTTGAGATTGTAATGGGGATTACGGAGCCAAAGAAATGTCCAAGGTTACCTACTCTACTACTAGGTCATTCTCCTGTCAGATTAAAGTCTATTGTAGGGTTTGACGTTGACGGTTGAGGTCTAGGGGGCTTTTAGGCTTAGGGTGTCGGGGTTTAGGGTTTAGGGGTGTGCGGGTCTTTGGGATTTGTATCGTACGTACGTATATGCATGTATGTATGCATGTGTATATATATATATAGTTTCTACGTATTTGTTGCATACCCTCTGAGGTTTACCATTCATTTGCTTAGCTGAGCGGTTTTGGAATCCCGGGCAGAGGATTTAGAGAAGCGTTCCTCTATCTCATTGAAACGAGATTCAGGGTTTAGAGCTTCAGGGCTTAGGGCCCATATGGGAGTTTCAGACAATTAGGGGTACCTTATTTTGGGGTCCCTATAATAAGGATCCTACTATTTAGGGTACTATATTAGGGTCCCCTATTTTCGGGAACTCCCATATCGAGTCCCCATTTTGCCCTAACCCATCCTCGATCAACCACACGGCGAGATCCTGGCGGTCCACCGGCAGCTGTTCATGTTGAACTCCGGTATCATCAGAGACCTAGAGGCCACTCACTGAGAGAGATGTGGGGGCTGTTCTAAGTTATGGTCCATCTCCTGGCACCTACACGCTGACTATAGTCTAGAAATCGGACTCAAAAGGCCCTCCAAATACATCGTGGCCGATTGGACTGGGTTTCCGGTTCAGGATGCAGGGCTCATGACGTTAAATCCACAGGCTTCGCGGTGTAGGATGCCGATATATGGTTTTGGGCCTGGTGCTGTGGGTAACCGTGTATCTCTGTGAGTAATGGTGGCCCGAATCAAAGCATAAGTAGGCACTAGGCTAAGTCACGAAGCCCTGACAAGGAACCCTGATTCGAACCCCCTAAACCCTTTCATCCCTGAACCCTAAATCCTAAACCCCTTCATCCCTGAACCCTAAATCCTAAACCCCAAAACCGCTGAATCCCCGCATGCGCTACATCCCCAGATCCCCTAGCACTCAGGTCCCTGCAAGAGCTTCGGATACATCCGAACAGTGAAGCGGCGGTGGTCCTCCTGCGGGGCAAACGCCGCGGGTCCAGCAAAGGGAGCTCCGAATCTTCGTGTGTTGAAATTCTTACCTTTGGTTAGTAGGGAATGGAGGAATGGGGCACAATTGTAACTGCTATTACTACCATTCTTCCATTCCCTACTAACCAAAGGTAAGAATTGGCGACAGTCGTGCAAAACCCTACATGCCTTAGCTCAACACCCTGATGCGCCCAAACCCGTAAATTTGCTGGAAACCCCCTTAGACCGACACACACATAAGTCTGAAAAAGCAGCACCTCCTTAAAGCCAGCATGTGATTACTAATCATGAGTTGCATACAACCCTAGGGATCCTGATGTAAGCCCGCGGATCTGTCTCATGAGGACTCCTAAACCCGAGAAAGCCCCTAGCCCTAGACTCGGGTTTAGGGTGTATTCAAATCCCAAAACCAGAACCGCACACCCCAACCTTAAATCCAAAACCCTAAGCCCAACACCGAGCAACCTCAACCCAACAAACCTGCAAGGTCATGCGAACCTCTGCAAACTGGCCGCAGGCGTAGGCAAAGATGCCGCACTTCCGGGAATGACCGTGCCTGGTGTCTGGGTTGATATGCCTCTTGGGTTTGGGATGGTTTAGGTTTCAGGGGTCAAGTTTTCTGGGCTTGAAGGCTTTTCAGGCTTCTCTGGGGCTCTAGGCTGTAGAGCGTTCCATGTGGGGGTTGTGAGCGGGTGTTATAGCTGCAGGACCTCTCTGGCGAAACAGATCTGATTGTAGCAGCACAGAAAACCGTGGGATGCAAACAATTAAATCTGATTAATCAGTTGATAGGGCTGGCTGGAAGAAGCTACACAATGCCGAAACTTCAGAACCCAAACCACCAACCACCCTGCTACACGATGGTCTAAGCCCTATTCCGCAAACCCTGACCTGTAACCTTAACCCCCTATTCCCAAGCCCCTATAGCAAGCCCTAAACCCGAAGCCCTGGGCACTACACTAACTACTATAAAGACCTCAAAGGAACCCTTGAAAAGGATCCCGAAACCCCTTACAAAGTCCCTTAAAAGGAAGACTAAAAGCCCGTTGGGCCGCCGGCAGGTCCAGGTATGTACATAGCTTGGACCGGCTCTTCGCCACCTCGAAAGGGGACCGGGGTGTAGGAGTTTAGAGACTTCTGGGCTATAAACCCTAAACCCCGAAACCCCCTAAACCCTCCTAAACCCTACTAAACCCTAAACCCCGAAACCCTAAACCCTAAAACCTTCAACCCGAAACCCCGAAACCCTCAAAGTTTGGGGTTTGGGGCGTCGGGTTTTTAGGCTGCAGGGTTCAGGAGCTTCGGCAGTTCTGGGCTTTGGGATGGCTAGTCTTAAGCCTTAAGCATTCGAAAAGGGGTGCTACGGAAAAATGTGCATATACATAAATGTCTACGTGTATGTACCTGTGTATCTTTATAGGTGTTTATGTTTCTGTATCTTTACTCATTTTAACTGAGTAAATATTTATGTATCTCATATTAGATACACTTCTACACATATGTATATACAGATCTGAACTATAAAGGGATATTCACATACTAAATATGCGAACCTCCATGTTGAACAAAACCTGTGCTTAAGAGGCCATTTGGAGAGTTGAAGAGGGTCCGCTCAGGTGCCTTGGTATAGGAGTGATCTACCTTTGTGGGAGTTTCCGAAAAGTTGGGGTCCTTATAATCAGGATCCTACTATTTAGGGTACTACAGTAGGGTCCCCTATTTCCGGAAACTCCAGTATAGGAGTGATCTACCTTGTAGGGATCCAACAACGACGGTCAATTAGAGTCATTTCTTGCTGATGCGGATTCCATCAAACCTTCTGGGCCCCTAAAAACCCCAGTTTTGGGTTTAGGGGCCCATAGTATTCCCTTATACTCCTTAAAGTCATAGTAGTATAGTACCCCAACACCCCAATCGAACTGCAAAGGCCCCTTTTCTTTCCTGGAATACGGTGGGTTCGCACTAGACTGCTTCGGCACAGAATAATTATAAAGGCTGCCTTGATAAACAGAGAAGGGTTCGGGGTTTAAGGGTCAGAGCTAAGTTGCGGCTCCTTGTTTGCGGCTCAGAGTTAGGATGTTCATCTACCTCTGCGATTTGGGGTTCGAAGATTGCGACGCCTCAATGTGTGCACCACATGACTACCACCACCCTAAAGCCCAAAGGCTGCAAACCCTGAACCCTGAAACCCATAAAACCCAGACTGTACAAGTCCTAAGCACACAAACCCCAACCATGCTTTGCAACAGCTTGGCCCCTGAAGCCGACAACCCCAAAGCCTACTTCGCCGGCATCCGGCACCCATCAATACGGAAGCCTGAATCGTTTAGCTTAGGGGTTGGGGCTTAGGTCGAAACCGTATGCCAAGGTAGAACCCCCAACACTCGAAAGCCAGAACTTCCAACACCTTAAACCTCGCAACCTCAAGAACAATCAACCTCAAGCAAATTCTCTAAATCATCCTACAACCCTACAGCACTAAAGCTTTCAAAGCCTCCAGCCCCAACGAACACCCAAACCGCCTAAACTCCTAAACCTGCTCAAAAGACCATGGTGAGACAGAGCCCAGAGGGCCAAGCCAGCTTCTTCAGCTTGAAGACCTGCTGCGTTTCATCGCTTTAGGGTTCCTTTGAGGGGTTTCTGTAAGGATTCCGCTAAGGGTACCAGAGTACCATGAGGGCTGCTACAAGCGGGTTGCGCTCAGGGCTTTGAGCTTCCGGGAAACTTAAACCTTGGGAAATGTTAAACTTTGGGGGTTTAGGGTTTAAGGTTTAGGGGTTTAGGGTTTAAGGTTTAGGCTTCATGTTTGGAGAGGCTCAAGGTTTTGGCTTTGCTGTGTAGGGTTTGGGGCTTTGCTTTCAGGGTTTGGAATCCAAAGTACAGCCTAAGCCTAAACCCCAAAGCCCGTCAATCTTTTGGGATTTTGGGGTTTAGGGTTTTGGGATTTTGGGGTTTAGGGTTTTGGGATTTTGGGGTTTAGGGTTTTGGGATTTTGGGGTTTAGGGTTTTGGGATTTTGGGGTTTAGGGTTTTGGGGGCATGGTAATTAGACCGGGTTTTGGGGGGAAGATATGCAGCATATGGTATTAACACTTTCTCGGGAGTGAAAGTGTAAATGCAGCGGGTAAGTGAAATTAAGTTATGTAGAAAATGAGAGGGAATACTATCCGGCTTCTTCTTCAGACCCCTCCGGGCTCTTGCTTTGCCTCGGGATGGTTGGCCAGGGACACAATGGGGAGATTCTGAAACGCAGGCGTTTCGGGGGTCCTTGCAATCGGGATCCAGTACGATTTCGGGTCGCTGATAGGACACCCCCTTTCTGCAACTCCCAAACCTTTTGACGTGAAGGGATCAGAAGGATACCCGTTCCTTAAACCCTAAACTCCAAAACCCGAAACCCCTTAACCCTAAATGCCAAGCCCAGCGCAGGAGCATGGAGAAGTTCGTGAGGAGAACGCCACTGGCGATTGAGGTCCATGCCTCGCAAAGAGTGTTCTAGGGCTTCACGCCACAGTTTAGGGTTTAGGGTTTACTAAACAGCTCGAAATAGCTTCTAATAAGTAGTATCCCCTAGCAGTCCTTAGATTTTTCTGTTACACCCTATGCCCTAAACCCTCAGCCCTTAGCCGCCTTAGCCCTTAGCCCTTGAAGCTGAGGGCTGAAGATTTTAACCACTACTGCAGTGTTTAGGATTGGTTTAGGGTTGGTAAAGGGGTCACTTAGCCAACCTTTTTTTGGTCACTTAGCAACCCGATTGCCAAGTGACCAAAAAAAAGGTTTGCTAAGTGACCCTGGATTCTTAGGGTTCCCCAAAAACCCTTTTACACTGAAACCCAAAACCCGAAACAGCTTTAACAAAATTGGGGGTGGAGGACTCTGGTTTGGGGCTTCAGGGTTTTCACTTCAGGACGTAGGGGTTCAGAGAATCGTTCAGAGAATCTCAGAACCGCGTTAGAGTTGAGGGCTCAGGGCTTAAGGTTCCCTGTGTAGGATGTACCGAAACCCTAAACCTCAGATCCTCAAGCCTGAAACCCCAACACAGTTAGCACTTATACCTAAAGCCCTAAACCCTGAACCCAAAACCCTGAGCCAGTAGGGATTAAGGCAAAGCAAAGCAGGACGGCTTCAGGACAGTGGCGCTTAAGGTCTATGTGTAGGGTTCAGGGCTTGGGGCTTTACAGCTAAGGGCTTGGGGCTTTTGGGTGAGCCTGTCAACACCCCTACGCTTTAGGACTTTAAACCCTAAACCCCTAAACCCCTAAACCCCGAAACCCCGAAACCCTAGACCCCACAACCTCCAAACACTAAAGCCTCGACCCCCTAACCTCGAAACCCTAAACCACGGCTTCGAACCCTAAGACCCACTGCCGGATCCCGAGACGTCAAGCCATGCTCAGCTTTTGGCATCTAACGTAGAAGCCTGAACAATCTAGGGGCCTTAATATTTAGAATGGTGTTCTTTCAAAAGGCTACTCTACCATTACGTGGGTGCTAAGGTTTAGTTTACGCCCCTATATTCATTGATAGTACTACTCCTTCCATATGATTGCTCTACCATGATATCACCCGAAGCCCTCCTTTTGGCTTCAAGACTGGCATCATGGGCTTAATTTCACTTGAGGGTCCCAGTACGTACTTGATCACATTGTGCTCTGTTGCCCCTTGAACCCGTACTCTAAACCCTAAACCTTGTATTATGCATCCGACTGCATCTCCGCTGAGCCCTGCACCACAGAGACCGCAACGGTAGTTTCCACCTGGGCCCCGGGTTTTGAAAGGATACAGGGTAGGTAGCATGAAGGATCCCTTGCATAAGCACCCTCATTCGGAATTACCCCAGCTACTACCTACCTTCATCCCAACCTTCGGATCCCTCTAAGCAGCGTCTCTCCAGGAGCTTCGGGTTTAGGGATTGCGGTTGAGGGAGTAGCGTAGCGACACTCTGAAGGCTGCGGGTTGCAGGACCTAAACCCGAAATGCACGAAACCCCAACCCCCTCCAAGCATTTTTGGGGGGGCTTCAAGCAGAGGTTTGACAGGTTAATGTAGGGGCCTTACTGATTCGAACAGGGCTTTGGGGGTATATCATACTTTACTTATCATGAGGACCCCCCAAAATCCTATTCTAACTCTAGAGGCCCCTGGCCGTTGAGGCTTCGGGCCGTTGCTCAGGGCAGCGCTGAGAACGCCATCGGGGTTGAGCATGGGCACAACCATCCACACCTCGATGCGAAAAAAGGGCCACGTTTAACTTAACCCTGAAGAACCTACCTTTTTAGGGTTCCCTATTATGATTTCCTTATATAAGTCCTTGAAAGGGTAGGTTCTTCACAGGGTCTAGGGTTTAGGGGAAGTTTAGGGTTGAAGCTTTAGGGACTCCTCTTCCTTCGAGTTTCGGGTTCAAGGTAAGGAAGATTGGTTCTACTTTCATTGCAAGTGCCTCCTCTGAATCTGCCACTTCTCCCGTTCGTCTCATGAGTTACTAGCAGCTGGAACTCTGAGATCAAGAGAGCCGGGGGAGCAGAAAGCTGAAACCACACTCAGCTTCCAGCGAAGTTGTCTCGAAGGACCTGCATTCAAGACACCGCGGCGTTTACCACAAACCCTTCATCCTAAACATTGAATCTTGAACTCCTACCCTGAAACCCTACATACCCAACCTTAAACCCTACATCTTGAAATCCTGAGCCACATGCACCCTAAACTCTCAAGCCTCACCACAGAACCCAAAGGTGGGCTTTCGTGGTTGGGACCGTTGTGCAAGGCACTTTTTCCTCTTCAAGAGAGATAGCCAAGAACAATGGAAAGAAAATGCCTGAAGCCATTTCCTCCCAAGCCACAAGGGACCTGCGCATCCGCCGAAGGTGAGAGAAGGAAACCAATGAGACCGTGGACCAGCCAGCTGGCGTTGCCTCAGCGGCAGAGGGCTCAATGTCGGAGCCTCTGTAAACTACAATGATGTTTTGGCTTGCAATCTAGTGCAAGTATGAGGGGACGAAGCGTGCAGCCTAAACCCTAAACCCTAAACCAGTAGGCTTCAAAAGGGAGAGTCGCGGAAACTCTCAAACCTAAACTCGAAACCCGAAAAAAAAAAACGAAACACCCTGACCCTAACGCCCCAAACCCTAAAACTGCGGGGGGCTGCCACTCCAAAGACCTACCCTAAACCCTAAACCCTAAACCCTACCGTACCCTCAAAAGACCTCAAGGCCTCCCTTAGGAACCCTGAAATTCAGAAGAGAGCTCTCAGAGGAGGCCCACGAAATCGAAAGCCGAGAGGAACACGTCAAGGAGCCCTTCTATCCTTCAGCGAACCCTTGCAGGAAGCTCAGAAAATCCCGTCAAAACCCCAAAGAACCCCCGAGAAACCTGGATTTGGAAGGTCAGCCCTTGAGAAAACCCGAGAGAAGATCCTGCGCACCTCTACGGAAGCCCGCACCAAACAAAACACTCAACTTGAAGGGGCAGGGGACTTACTAAGTAGGTTATAAGTAGAGTTTTACGTGCCCTAAATGGAGTTACCCGAATTAAAACCCTACTTATAGCCAACTTACTAAGTCCCCTGCCCCTTCAAGAAGAGTGGTCTCTTCCTCAGGCTGCTGCTCTCGCCGGGATGTACACGGGAGCTGACCATGACTACCTGCTTGGCACAAGGGCTTCCAGGATTCTGTATGGGTTTCTGCAGGGCCTGTAAAAGGTTTCTTTGGGTTTTTGGTGCTTGCGTTTTCGGCCGGTGGGCTTTATGTCTGGGAAGGGTTCTATCAGGGCCCGATTAGGTTTTTCTAAGGGAAAGATGTTTAGTCAGAAAGGGATTAAGGTCTGGCGTGTAGAATCTTCGGGATTTGGGAGCTTTAAGTTCATAAACCCCTCATATCGCCGTTTATGACCAGTATAGAACCCCTTAAACTCTTACAGAGCCATAAAAGAAGCCTATAGAGCCCTTCTAGAAATCCTAATGCAGAAGCCTGACTGGGTACTAATACTATTCCTTAGCTTTCAATCCCCCATTATATTACAATATAAGAGACCCCAACAAGAAACTCTAATTATTCAGTTGCGTATACTGATGCTACAATGTACTATAACGTAATGTAGTTATACCATTCACATCATCATGAAAGAAACCCCGAAACAGCTGTTCCCATGGCCTTCTTCATCTTCTTGGGAACAGCTGGGTTCGAAATGACCAGGAGGTCGCACCGCGCCTGGAGCAGGCAGGACTCAAGGGCTGATGCTTTTGGGGGTACATGGGTTTAGCTTATGGGTTTAGGATTTAGGGTTTAGGGTTTAGGGATTAGGGGTCCTGAGTTTAGGGTTTATGGGTTTCGGGTTTATGGGTTTAGCGCCTGAGGGCTGAGGGGTTAGAGTTGACCACTCCTGCTATTCTTCTTTCTGCTACTGTGATTGTAATTCTCGGCAAGCACCCGCATACAATGCAAGGTCCGTACAATGTAGTTCATCATAAGAATCATAAGTACCATAACATATCATCGTAATACTGCATGAACTTATACTATGTTGTGCTCGTGCTCTGCCATGCTACTATTCAGTTCATGCACCTTCAACCGGAAACCCCTAAACCCCAAAAAACCGTGTACTCTAAACCCTAAACCCGAATACTCTGAAACCTATAAAGCGCTCAGCCCCTAAACCCTGAAACCCCTTCGACCCTACAACCCCTCGCCCGAAACTCTTTCGAACCCCTGTAGAGCCCGTTTCAACAACAAACGCTTTTTGAGCCCTTACCTGAACTCTAAACCCATTGTAACCGTGAACTGAAAGAACCCCTCAAGGAACCCTTCAAGGAACCCTGCCCCGACACCGCCAACCTAAACCCTAAACCTCCTAAACCCTTAACCCAACCCTAAACGCCCCAACCCCCAAACCCTAAACGGCCTAAACCCCCTAAACGCCCTAAACCCCGAACCCCCCAAAACCCCGAAACCCGGCCTCACCCACGGTCACTGCCAGATTTTTCAACCGGCAGAAGACCCGAGTCGCCGGGTCGCTGGCGACGTGCGACAAAGTGGACCTTTAGAGGTTTTGGGGGTTGAGGGTTTAGGGTTCAAAAGAAGAGGTTTAGGGTCTAAGATAGAAGGGATTTATGGTTTAGGGTTTATGGTTATAAGTTAAGGGTCTAAAAAGGGAGGGATTTATGGTTCAGGGTTCTAAAGAGGAAGGATGTATGGCTTAGGGTTTAAATGAGGAGATCTCTGGAACCCAAATGCTGCGGGACACTCTCGACGAAGGCCTGGCTCCTAAGAACGGGTGTGAATCCTAATTTTTGGGGAGTTAATAGAGGGGCCTTAAGAATTAGAGAGGGTTTTGGGGTTATATTTATAAGAAGGAGCCCCCAAAGTAGTATAGGTAAGTATGTAGGCCCCTATAGTATAGGGCCAGGGTTTCTTATCCAGGTTCCTACATTAGACTTGCGCAGTGAAGGGAGCCTTCGTCCGACCCTGTCAGGCTCCACCGAAGCACAGGCACCCTCCGAGGCCAGAACCGGAGCATCGAATACGTGAAAGGCACCTCAGGAATTGTTGAATCACCACAAATATATATATATATATATATATTTTTTTTTTGGAGGCAATCACACATGACGATCCTCTAATAAACTCAATGGTAAATATTATAAGGAAGAGAGGCGGAGAGCTCAGTGCTGGGGTTTGTTTGAGTTTAGGGTTTAGGGTTTAGTGTTTAGGGTTAGGATTTGGGTTTGTAGGCTTTACAGGGCTTACAGGGCTTTGGCTTTGTAGGGCGTGCAAGGTTTGGGGTTGAGAGTTTAGACTGCCGCATACTCTACGCCCCGGACGTAGTATGCGAAGAAAAGGCAGTCGTTCTTCGACTCAAAGACGTAGTCGAAGGCCAGCGTGTGATGACCGCCTTAGAGTGCAGATTTACATTTACTTTTCAGGGTGTAGTAGGGTTTAAGGCTTCTAGAAAACATTGTAGGCTTTTATGAAACAATACTATAGGGTTCCAGGTTTAGGATTTCAGCATTCGGCGTCGGTGTCCCCAAAAGCCCTGCAGGCAAAGACACTCCTTTGGTGCTTGCACTCTAGCTGCACTGTTTATACCTCCTGTTCCTACAGCTTGCAACCCAACTGCAACCCTAAACCCTCAAGCCTACATCTTAAACCCCGAGCCCTCTTGCTCTCTCCACTGCAAAGGCCCACAGCCCCGAAACCCCCAATCCAAAAACCCTAAACTCTAAAATCCCCAAACCCTCAAAACCCAGATCCCGCAAGCCCACTTCGCGGCCGAACTCCCACCTGCCGACAGTGGAGCTGAGGTCCTGGCTGCTAGCGCAACCAGGCAGCGCCAGCGTCCTTTTAGCACTGGATTTGGGCTCCGGGCTTCTCGACAGGACCCTTTCAATGCAAAGGAAGCCTTTTAAAGGAACCCTTCGGGTGTTCCTTACCGTTCAAGCAACCTATGGAAGAAGGTGACAAAGAGCCTTGTAACCTTTCGAACCTGAGCCCCTAAAGCCTAAAGCCCCAAAGCCCGAAACCCTGAACCCGCAAAACCCGATGTTAGAAGTTTAGGCTTTAAAATGTAGGGTTTAAGTTAACGGTTTAAGGATTAACCGTGATAAACCCTGAACCCCAAAAAAAGTGGCGTCCAACTTCAGCCAACCTGTTGGTTGCAACGTCGGTGCCCAAACAAATAGAAGGACTGTTCGGGCCTTGGGAGTTTGCACCCTACAGCTGTCCTAATGTAGGCTGAATTACTATTTTGGGGGTTATAGGCCCAGGGACATGAAACCCCAAAACCCTAAACCCTGAGCCCCAAAACCCTGAAACCCAAACAAAACAGCTAAACATACAGAACGAATCGTCCCCTAAACCCCGAATACCCTGAAACCTAAATACCCCAAACCCCTGAGCCGCTGAGCCCACCAAATCAATTCTATACTAACCCGAAACCCTAAACCCTAAACCCGAAACCCTAAACCCTAAACCCCTAGCAAAAATTGGAATTTTAGCTGTTTCTTAGGGATTATAATAACCAAACATTAAAAAATATTTCTAAGTTCCCCTAAGAATTCCTAAACCAAGGAAAGCTGTCCTGTAGTAGCGAACATCCTGCCGCTCATGGAAAGGAGTATATTGGTACATGTAGAAGCAGGTCACCAATCATTAGTAGGTTTCTTTTCGGGGCCTCAAAGATTTTTAGCTTCGGTGCCTCAATGGTTTATGGTGGCTTTATCATGGCTTGGTGGGGGGTACTCTGCCATGTTGAGGGTCAATACAGAGACACCTAAATGATCTAAATGGTTGGAATGGTTTATGGTGGGTTGTATAAGTGCTTTCTTATGGTCGGTATAGTAAGTATAGTAGTCGTTCCACGGTTTGGTAGGGGTCATATAGAGGCCTGAGTAATTGGAACACGGCTTGTGGTGGGTTACGTCACCACTTTAGAAGTCTGGTTGCAAGGTGTTCTACGTTTTGTGGCGAAAGGCCTGAATGGTGGGAATAGCATCTGTCATCAATGCCCCTACAAGGGCTGCACAGGGTTTCCTACATTCTTAGAGACTCATACAGACGCCTTAGTTAGTTGGAACGGCATGATACAGCAGGTACTTTGAGAGATATGATTTCTAGCTACTCAGACCCCGATATACCGAAAGGTGCCTCCCTCGAATAAGAAGTCGAAACAGCGTAGTCCGCAGAGCCCGAGCTCTCAGCGCAAAGCCGACGCCTACAAACTTGAAACCCAAATCCGGGGCCCCAAGTCAAACGCCTTAGAAAACCCTTGCAGAACCTCAAAGACACCTTCGAAGAACACCCTAAAGGAACCTTCAAGAACGTCTTCAAGGAACCTGCAAGAGCCATAGAAGACCTCCCACAAGAACATAGGGACGGGATAACGTCCTTTACCAAGTAAACCTAAACACCCAAGCTCAAAGTAAACCCCAAAACTCAAAACCCTATTCTACCCGCTGACGCCCCTGTTATACTAAACTCTCGAAAGCCCGAAAGGGGCCCACCTAACACCCTAAACCCCCAAACCCAAAAGGTCCAGAAGACAGCCGGAAACCCCTGAAAACCCTAAACCCTAAACCCTAAACCCTAAAACCCTAGACCCTGAAACTCTAAGGCCCCAAATCCAAAATTCCAAACCTTCAAACCCTAGTAAAGAACCCTTAAGGCCCTCAACTTAACCCTAAACCCTAAATACCCTTTTTCACGTATCTAACCCTAATCCCTAAATCTCCTTGTGGGAGCCCCATAGAAGGAATTTCAGAGGATGCTCCGAGCCTTCCCTGCCGGTTTCCAAAGCCCGGCCACACCATCCCAGAGTGAGGCCTACGGCTTTCTTGATTGAGAGGTTTTTGAAAGGGTTTTGGGTTTTGTGGGTTTGGGGTTTATAGGTTTAGGGTTTATGGGTTTGGGGTTTAAGGGTTTAGGGCTCTTAGGGTTTAGGGTTTAGGGTTAAGGGTTTTGGCCTCAGGGTTTCGGGATCAGGGCCATAGGGTGTTATGACTAAAGTTTTGTCCAGGTGTCATCACGGCCTTTCATTTGCATTAAATAGCCTGTTGCAAGGGCTTGGAAAGCTTTTACTAGAGATTTCAAGGAGTTTACACATTTAGACTGCTTTGCAAACGTGTTTCAAGGCTTTTGAGTGTGGCCGGAACATGTAGGCTAGGGCCTAGCGGCTAGGGTTCTTCAGGTTTGCACCCACGTGCAGGCAAGATGTTCGTAAACACAACAAGAACAACAACAACAACAACAACAACAACAACAAGGTAGCACGTGCGTCTGCCGCCGCGCGGGGTGTGTCGTTTATTTTCGGGAGGTTTTTTGCTCCAAGTCCAGGAATGTTTGTAATTTGCGAGGTNCGAGGTATTCGTCAACAACAGGAAGTTTTGGTGTTTTGGAAAACCCATGTTTTTGGGTCTGTTTTTTTAGGCAGCGTTTTTGCGAAAGTGTCGCAAATACCATGCTTTTGTTGTTTTTTAAGTGGAAATTGCGCGGCGATTTTCAAGTTGTTGTCTTGAAAGCTGCAAAAACTCGAGGTTTTTGCATGGTCGATTTGTGCAAAGTGAAGCAACAAGCATCCGGAAATGACCA
>BGNK01004293.1:21581-55562 GCA_003297005.1 Symbiodinium sp. clade A Y106
GGTGGGGGGCGGGGTGGGGTGAGGGTTTGGGGTGAACAGCCAATGTAGGGAGTGGTTACAGTGGTTACAGTAAGGCTTCAGGATGCACACTCTCAACTTCTGAACCTCTTTACCCTTAAGCCAGAATCCTGCGCTCCTAATTACAGCCCAGGGCCCCAGAGCAAATAAAACCGTCAACAAACCCCAAATCCTACACACAAAGACCTGTACCCAAACCCTAACAGCTTTCTCCTGAACCCAGAAGCACCCTTGTGAAGCCGTTATCGAGCCCTTAATGCAGGGACCTTCAACAACAAGAACCGGTAAAGAAATTGTATACTATCAGAAGGACGATAAGAGCCATTACTGATTGGTATTGCTATTTGCTGCAACCCCTAGACTGTAGAACCTTGTATGCTACCCTATAAGCATGAGAAGGACGATAAGGGATATTATTGCTGCCCTAAA
Source organism: Symbiodinium sp. clade A Y106 (assembly GCA_003297005.1). NCBI lineage: Eukaryota > Dinophyceae > Suessiales > Symbiodiniaceae > Symbiodinium > Symbiodinium sp. clade A. Next base: position 22,029 of record BGNK01004293.1, read on the forward strand.
CCTCTCTTCTTCAATAACCGGGCCCAAAAAAGTTTAAACTTTCTAAGATAGACCAAATAAATAAGGCCAAAAAGTTTAAAGTTCCCCAATGACTATCTAAGAACCGTACACCCGAACCTCGGAGTTGGTATAAGACGTTGAAACTCAGGGCCCCTGGCCAAGCTTTTCGTGCATTCAATTCGGACCACGCCACCGGACCTTTCGCGACGGCAGAAAGGTTTAGGGTTTAGGGAACAGATTTGATTGCACTGCTCAGCTGGCTTCTGAAAAACAAAACGGAACACCCCAAATCAGTAAAGCCCTAAAAACCCTACACGCAGAAGCACAGCACTGCCGTCTTTCGTTCCGCGCGGCATACCGGATCGGCAGCCCTGAACCCGCAATCCCAACCGACGCGGCGTAGGGCCTTATGATGAGAATAAGGGTTTTGGGGTTTGGGGTGCAACAAGCATATTTTGAACCTGCCGGCGACAACCCAAGCCCTCACCCCTGGGACAAAGGTCCCGGCGCATGCCCATCCGGAAAAGCGACTTGGATTTAGACCTTGGGCTGTTGGAATCCGGCCACTTACGGCTTCAGGGTTCGGGGTTGTAGGGTTCTTGAGCTTCGGGGTTTCAGGGACCCTCAAACCCTAGGCATAAACCTAAACGCTTGAGATGGGTGGTTGTCATAATTATGGTCCCTTTTTAGGTCCCTATGATAATGCAGCACCTATTACTTAGGGCACCCAAAAAGGGACCTTAATTTTGACAACCACCCATATCAGGCTTCTGGGCTTAGGGTTCGACATCCGATTTTGGGGTTTACATAGAATTCCCGGATCTTTGGTCTGCGATTTCGGGCCCGGGTCGAAGGTCAAGGTCTCAGGGCTCTAATAGAAACACCGTAAGACTGGGTTTAGGGTTCAGGGGTTTAGGGCTTGGCTTGAGGGTTTAGGGTTTGGGGTTTTGGGGCTTGGGTTCAGGGGCCAAGGGTTTAGGGCTTAGGACGGCAAGGGTATTGGTGGTCTCGGTTTAGGAGTACAGAACGGGAAGAAGGGACTCAGCAAAAGCCTGGGCCTCAGAAAAGTCGCCTTCCCACTGCACTGTAACTTGCGGCAGGAGCTCCAAACACTGTGTGAGGCGGTGGGGTTGAGCACCTGTGCACAGGAACTGTAACCTGTGCCAAAAGGCCTGGCGAGTACCCTCCCAGGTGAGCCCTACCAAAAAACCCTAAGCCGTATGTTGCATCAGGTCGGGCTTCATGTAGGAACCTGATTAAGGAACCCTGGCCCGATAGCCCCAAAATATTAGGGTTCATATGGGTAGTTGTCAAAATTAAGGTCCGTTTTTGGGTACCCTAAATAATATTTGCCGCATTATCATAGGGACCCAAAAAGGGACCATAATTTTGACAACCACCCATATAAAGAACCCTACTCACGACCCCAGGTTTCTTAAACACAGGTTCTTATTTTCGAAGCGTCGGCATGGTAGTTCAAGGTTCACCGAAGCGCTGTGTCAGGGCTTTGAGAGAAACTACTTTGACGACCTGCAGTTGTCCCATCATATACAAAAGTACAATCTACGACGATATAACCATGTAACACACTAGAATATAACAATATCCTGAAAGGCCTGGCTCTACGACATGCGGACTCCTATGCTCAAGCTGACACCCCGAATCGGCGCAACCAAAGCCCTCAAACCGTGGCATTCAACCGCCCCGACACAAAAATCTCGCACACGCTGAAAGAGCCGCGCATATTCACGATGCGGAGGCGGTATAACCGGCCCGCTTTCGCGTTCCGCACAGCCTCGGCTGAAGACCGGGAGCCCTAGATAAATGCTTGAAGCCGGAACCATGAAAGCCAAACACTGCTCTGTATATCTCCAACATGGTGAAACCTCGCTTCAGCACACCAACATGATCCTGTGAAAGGAGGAACTCGGCGACTTCAGCTATTCCTATCCCGCAGCCCCCCACAAACCCTTAACCACCCCAAACTTAAGCCCTGAATCATAAGCCCCACACCACATGGAAACTCGCTAGACTATGTGCTGTCTGTGGCCCCGACAAAGTAAAACCACTGAGTGTGGCCACGGCTGCGGATGTCATTGTCCTGAAGGTCTCGTAGGATGCAGCATTTCATCTTTCCAGGGAAGGGTATGAGTTTAGGGTTCAGGCTTTCGGGTTTGGGATGGGCGTATTCTGTAGGACTCAGGCTTCGCGTGTCGCATTTGGAGCTTCAGAAAGTCCAGCTCTGCTAGCTGTGCCCGCCCTCGAACCCCAAACCCTAAACCGACATCCCTGAAACCCTAATCTCAAAACTCCTCACTGGCCCAAAACCCAAGGAAATACAAGTTTAAACTTTCAGAATCGACTACATTATAAGAACCCCAAAAGTTGAAAAAGTTGAGCTTACAGCCAATACGAAACCAAGAGTCCCCGCAGAACTGCACCCCGTGCGTTCGTCTTCAAGCCGAAAACGACGATTCAAGACGGAAGCCAACCCCAAACGCCGGGCCCAAAAGCAAGAAGCCAGAAACCCAACTTCCAACCCAAAGTTCAGCAAGCCCTGAACCCTTACCTCACAGCCAGCCGAGCCGCAAGAAAAAGCAGGTACTCTTCGGCGTCTTTGTCGAAGAGGACCTTTGCGCCCCCATGAGAGTTGAAGCTATATGCAATCTAGGGCTAGGGGCCTTTACACTTTTCATCAGCGCTGCGGAGTTACAATAGAGTGCAAGTCTATAGGGGCTATAAGAAGGGGAATGCATCGCTACGAATTTTCTCGGCCCCAACATTAGAAGTCTGAATGACTGAACAATATCCCCTTGCAGTCCCGATGTAGGTATTCTATGCTAAGTCTCAAGGCCCAGATCGGCTTAAGACTGAGGATTTGTTCAGGGATATCTGAGGACTTAGGGCGTTGGGCTTGCGGACCTTTAGGTGTTGTTGCGCGGCGTTTCGGGTTTAGGGTTTTGGAAGGTTTAGGGTTTAGCGTGAGTTTGAGATTCAGGGGTTCGGGGGTGTATTTCGGCTTGGCATTTTGCTGGGAGCGGCGGTGCAGGGCGGGAGGAATGGGGCCGACAGAGGTGCCCATGGAAGAATAGCATGCACAAGTAACTTTACGCACTGAATATCATGCACAAGTAACTCTATGCACTAAATATCATGCACAAGTAACTCTATGCACTATCTATTGCTTCATTTTGGGTACATACTGTCTGTCCTGCGTGTATATGTTTAATGCATACCAACTACATTGGGTGGTAACTTTCCGCACAACAAGGCCGAAGAGCGCACACTGACATGCGGGCTAGCACGACTCGAGGGCATGTACCAAGACCCTAAACCTTGAACCGACTCTAACCACAACTCAAACATGCGCAATGCCCCAGAACCCACTACTACGACTCGCACAACAACCCAGAATCGCCGAACCAATCCTAAATTCTAACATAAGCTTGGTTCCTCGCCTAAACCCCAAACCCTGAACCCGAAAAGCCAAGCCCCAGTTCCGAAGCAGAGCGGATTACGCTAAACATCTGTGGTCCGGTATTGCGGATCCGGGTAATTGTGAGAGACCCCCTCAGCAGCTAGCTACGTTCACTTTGCCCTGCTGAGACTGAGGAAAGAATGCAAATGGACTGAGAAAGGCACATATCGCAAGTTTCCACTCTCAAAGCAAGAGGTGAACTCCAGCAGGTCTTCTGCCAGATCACGCGTCGGCACACCTGGCAACTCCGAGGCTGATCAGCCCAGTATCTCGCTGGCTTGAGGCTTAGGAGGTTTAGGCTCAGGGTTTGAATTTGAGGGCTCTTGGGGTTTGAGGTGAAGGGTTTGGGATGGACCATAAAATGTTGACCCGGGGATTCTAGCTGCAGTCCGAGACTGCGGGTGGGTGTTAAGCTTTTGTTACCGGGTTTCGGAAATTGTGCGCTCCAAGGTTTAGTGCTAACAGAATACCCTAAACCCTAAACCCTAAACCCAAACACTGAGCATTCGCAACATTAAGCCGAAACACGAACCCTACACCTCAGTCCCAGATCCTGGGCCCTCTGTCTGTCAGTCCTACTTCCTGAACGGAAAAACGCTTCGCCCAGGCATGAAAATAGAAAGCCCAAAAGTTCGGGGGGGCCATGATAGTATATGGTTTCGGGGTGGGTCATGGTAGACATAGACAGGGACCATAATGGTACATGTTTCTATTCAGACCTCAACAACCCTAACCATTCGACGCAAAACCGGGCCCGGGTGGCTGCAGCCGAGTTCGTTTTGAGCTCTGCCAGCCTCCCTGCGGCCTCGGCTGGACTCTCTGGGGATCGGCCCCCCACTGAAGGCAAACATAGGTAGTTGTCAAAATTAAGGTCCCTTATTGGGTACCCTAAATAATAGGTGCCGTAGTATAATTGGGACCCAAAAACTTGACAACCACCCATATAGGGGCTTCAAAATTTAACTAGGGCTTTGACATGAAATATAGGATATCTTTTTTCTTCGCCGAGGCTCAAGGTCAAATATAGTATGTAGTCATAAACAGGAACCCTTAATGTTTGATTACAATATAAAAAAATAAAATATACAATATATAATATATAGAATACAATATATATTATATAATATATATAATATAATACTATATATATATTACATAATATATAGACTCTATATATATGTATATGTATATATATATATATATGTATGTATTAAATTTGCATCTACACAAAACAAGGCTGTCAGAGCTCAAGGCCTGGGTTGGAGAGCTAGGGCCAGGGGGGTTTCGTGTTCAGCCCAAAGAACCCACCTTTTTAGAGCCTCCTTTGTATGATTTCCTTGTATAAACCTACCATTTAGGGTTCCTTTGTATGATTTCCTCCTATAAGTACCTTGTTGAGGGCTCCTTTTGGATGATTTCCTTATATGTGTCCGTAAATGGGGTTCCTTTGTATGATTTCCTTCTGTAAGTCCTTATTTGGCGCTCCTTTTGTATGAGTTCCTTCTATAAGCCCTTTACAGGGAGGTTATTTTGGGGGTTAAAGGTAGGTCTTAGGCATGAGCAGCTGAGGCTTGGGAGTTAAGGCTCAGGCTCACGGCTTAAGATCGAAGCTTTGATTCAGGGGATTTCGGGAAACCTGAAATCCTCAGGTTTAGGGTTTCGGGTTTAGGGGATTTAGGCCCGAAGCCCTCAGTCCTATACCCTAAACCGCGGATTCAGCAATCAATCTAGTCAAGAAAGAGCACCAGGGAAACCGTCTCTCATCATTAAGGCCCGATATGAATGCATAGGAATCTAGAATGGCGACTTCGCAAACCCTATACCCTAAACCTCAAAACTCGGCACCCTCAACACTCGGTTGGGCCAAAGGCGGGGCTTCTTACCCAGTCCGAGCCGGGACCCGGGGAAGCCGTCGTCGGAGCCGGCAAAGCCGTCGCTCTCACTTCCTGCTGGTGTTTGGGGCTTTAGCTTTAGGCGTTTTGGGTTTAGTATTTGAGGCTTTTGGGTTTAGGGTTTTGGGTTTGGGCTTCAGGGTTTAGGGTTTGGGGGTTTAGGGTTCAAGCTTTAGGCTTTGGGGGATCAGCTCATTGGGGCTAAAGAGCCTTGTACATGTCAAGACTGGGGTTTGGGTCTTTCGAGTTGAGGGTAATATAGGGGCCTAGATAATTAGAATAGGGCTTTGGTGCCCATTTTACTACAAATACAATAAGGAACCCCCCAAAATAGTTTAATAGCTAATTATTAAGGCCCCTATGCCATTTCAGGGTTCAGTTTTGGGGTCTCCCGGCTGCAGAGCAAGACATGTTACGTTCTTTCATACTGATATTATCCATTGATGTTAGGAGCCCTCACCAAAACCTGCCCATACCCGGCATAGGGTTTAGGACTTCAACCAGTAGACGCAAGCGCAGTCTCGCCAGACATCAAAAAAGCCCTCCGCCCAAAGAATGACCAAGCTGAACTCCACACGCCTCACCCTGAACCTATAGCTCCTCCGAAGGCTCATACGTAGTTTCAAGCTGTAGGGTTTAGGGGTTAGGGAGGGATTCCGAGCTTCGGGTTTCAGCCCCGAAAAACCCAGCCTAAACCAAAAAGCTCTGAACCTTCAACCAGCAAAACGAAACCCCAATGGCGCGCAGAACTCCGACCTGAGTCGCTCATGGGAAGCACCGGTACGGAGAGCCCCTGCAGAAGGTCCAAGGAATTGAATTGGGATTTAGGGTTTAGGGTTTCGGGTTTCGGGTTTAGGGGTAGGGTTTAGGGCTGCCTTTGTTTAGAGGGCTCCTATGCTGCCAGCAAAGCTTCCAGATCTTTCTCAAACATGGTTCCGAGGCTTCCTGAGCCCAGTTCCTATACTCCTAATGGGGTTCATACATCACAGTCTTCAATGAGCTTTCTTTACATCTGATCTGGATCCTTCATCTGGTTTAAACGGGGTTTCCTGGTACCCTAGACAGAAAGTCGCGCAGGAAAACCAGGAAGACTGACGCCAAAAGTTTCCTCGCAATGGAACGCGTGGCTTGTCGCAAGAGAGCTTCGCTCCTATCGGAACGCGGCTTGTCGCGAATGAGCTCAGCTCTTTCCAGGACGACATTCTGTTCCTTCAGTCAAGGACAGAATGCAGTGTGGCCCCAGCATGATGATGCACACCATGTCCGGATGCAGATTAAATGATATAATATAGGGGCCTGAACAATTATCCGTACTGGGTCTTGGGGTTCCTTATTGTACTTACACGATAATGCACCCCAAGACCCTATTCTGGGCATTCAGGCCCCTACAATTTTCTAGCAGAGTCTAAAACTCTATGACGTCGGCATCATCGCAGGCGTTCTCCGAGCCCTCGGAGGAGCGCTGCTTCGCGGCCGTCGAGATCTCCTGAGACATGGGAATCTCAGGTTAGTCTTTAGGGACTTTAGGGTTTAGGGTTTAGGGATATCGGATGTATAGTATCATCGGAGGCCTCAAACGGTGGGATGAAGGCAGGTAAGATGAAGGATCTCCTTTTTGGGGATTGCCCTACCTACCTTCATCCCACCCTTGAAGCCCGGAGCCCTGTGATCTCAGAGCCTTTACTAACAAATAGAAGTGCATTTTGGGAGCACTAGCACTGAGACTATAGTTCCGAGGAATGTTAAGGAAAGCATTCTGTTCTGTTCTGCGTGGTCTTCAAGTTTGCTTTTAGATGTCGGTGTTAGCAAGGTTTGTGTGATCAGGGCTGGAAACCTGCCATCCCTACCCCTTAAACCCCCAACCCCTTAACCCGTAACCTTCGACCACCAAACCTTTAAACCCGAAACCCCCAACAACCCTTAAACCTGAAATCCCTAAATCTGTAAACAGCCCCTAAACCCCTGAACCCCTAAACCACTAGGGTTTCCGCTGGCCTGGAGTCCCAGTGCACGTGGCTTCAAAAACCGTATCTGTCTTCTCAGTGGTCTCGTCACGCTTTGCCATGATACTCTCACTGATTCATACTTGTTTGTGTTGCGCGTATGATTGCTTATTTCGAGCATGATATGGTACTTTCCGGCGTCGAACCGGTAAGGCTCAAACCTGCGCCCGCCTTCTATCCACGCATGGCTGATGAAGCTGTGACACTCCAGGCCATTTCGGTTCCTGATTTCCACTGGTTCAGAGCTAGAAAAGCTACGATTCTATAAGGGTTTTTGCGAGGCTTCGATGTAGGCTGTCGGGTCTATAGGGCTTAGGATTCCTCATAGCAACTATACGATCAAACACCCAAATTCAACCCAGAAACCCCAAGCCCTCCACCGGTAGAAATCTCTGAAACCTGGGGATTGGGACTTAGGGGCTTCGCGTTGAAACGTGCCGCGCCCAGCTCATCTTCAAGGTCACCGGCTTCACGCACCTTAAACTGCCACAAAACCTATTTTTTTGTGAAGGCTGTTCTAGCTACATTCTAGTTACTCCTGTAGTCCTTAATATGGAACGGTTTTACAAGTTGGGTGGAGGCCCACAAAAGCACCAACATCGTGGAATTTGGGACCATAATCCTCAACCATGGAACTTCTTGGGCTCTTATGAGAATAGTAGGGTAATTCCAAGCCAGGTAACTGGTCATTGATGGCGTAAAAACTTGGGCCAAGCTCAGCCCCTCGAGCAAAGTGATGTTCCCGCGGCAGATGGCTTCCTTCACCTCTAGGGTTTACTCTTACGGCTTCGGCATCGTAGGGTTCATAGGGTTTAGGGTTTAAGGTTTAAGGTTTGGGGTTTTGGGGCTTTCGGGTTTAGGGTTCAGGGTCACGGTTTAGTGGCGCAGTTCTCAATCAGAGAAACCAGGCTCTGTTCCAGATTCCCGCCTGTTCCCGGAGGTGGCACAGGTCCGCATAAGTCACGCACCACTTATCTGCTGAAATCCTCCTGTGCAGCTGTGTCGCCCCTAGCGTCCGCGGCGAGTTTGGCTCCATGGCCCGTAAACAGCGGGCAGGGAGGGGGGCTAAGCCACAAAGAGCTGGAGCCGACAGGTTGGGGCATTGAGGCCTGTGCCCAAAAATCTGGTGGGCCCCTCTGTGTTTGTGGCAGAGCCATCCTACCCGTGTAGGTTTCGGAATTGCATTTTCATCCGTGAAGGCACGAAGTCCTCAGTGTGCCTGCTCAGTAGAATGGGGATGCTCCGTCTCCGAGCTTGTAGGACTGCCAACAAACCTGCTTTCTTAGTCGGGCACGATGTTTTGGATTGCAAGTCCAAGCTTCAACGAGTTCACTCTACCCCTAAATTCTGTACCCCTAGGCCCTAAACCCTAAATTCTGTGCCACTGAACCCTAACCCCTAAATTCTATCCCCCCCACCCCGCAACCCTAAGAAAAGAAGGGCATCTCCTCGCCTCTGGAGCCTCATATCTTCGACCCCCGGCAGCCGAAAGCACGTCGCCGTACTTTGGCCTGGCACAGGGGCTTTGGGGTTTAGGGCTTTACGGGCTTCAGGGCGTTTTAGGGCTTTAAGGGAAGGGCTTTAGGGCGTTGAGGGCGTTTCAGTGCTTTAAAGGCTTTAACGGGCCGGTTTAGGGTTTAGGGTTTTTAGGGTTCAGGGTTTAGGGTTTTTTAGGGCTTTACGGGCTTCAGGGCGTTTTAGGGCTTTAAGGGAAGGGCTTTAGGGCGTTGAGGGCGTTTCAGTGCTTTAAAGGCTTTAACGGGCCGGTTTAGGGTTTAGGGTTTAGGGTTTTTTAGGGTTTAGGGTTTAGGTTTTTTTTTAAAAAAAAAAGGGTTTAGGGTTTAGGGTTTTTAGGGTTTAGGGAGGGCTTTAGGGCGTTGAGGGCGTTTCAGGGCGTTCGGGCGGCCCAAGGGTTCTCGCCACCCCCGGGCGCTCGAAGACTGCTTGCGGGAGCAGTTCGGAGCTTCGGGCGGTAAAGAGAAGTTTCGGCGCGTCAAAACGGGTTCGGTGGAGTTTAGGGTTGAAGGATATTCACCATAATAGCAAGAATGAATAGCAACAGCAATGGTAAGAGTAACAACAATAGTGATGTGGGGATTTCCGAAAATAGGGGACCCTAGTATAGTACCCTAAATAGTAGGACTTTTTTCTAAGGACCCCAAACTAAGGTACCCCAAATTTTCGGAAACTCTCATATGGGCTTTGGGCTCTGGGCCTTGGACTTTCGGAGCCTCCGGCTTGTAACTTGGGCCTGGAGTCTCGGTGCTGGGAATTGGGGGCTTTCGATTTACGGTTAGGGTTTGGGGTTTAGGGTTTAGGGTTTATGGGTATAGGGGTTTATATAGGGTTTAGGGTTTAGGGTTTGGGGTTTGGGGTGTAGCAAAGGAGCTGAGAGTTTGGAGGAGTCACGATTGCAGAGCATCCAGGTGGAGGGTTGAGGATAAAGGCTTCGAGTTTAGAGTTCGGTCTCTAGAAACTTGAGGACCTGCTGGGATGTATGCGTAGAAGCTTGTGGTTTAGGACATCAATATGCAGTTGAGGTTTTGAGGTCACGGGATGGCTATGCTCCACGAGGAACGGAGGCAAACTGGCCAAGACAGGGGAAGAGAAACAGAGATACAGCATACTATACTGTAATTTAATATACTATAATATACTATAATATACTATAATATACTATAATATACTATACAGAGTAAGCAAGGAAGCAAACAAGCAGGCCTATGAGCAAGTCACGGGGGCAAGTCAAGGTCAGTCAGTCAGCTAGTCAATCAGTCAGTGAGCCATTGTTTGAACCAGTAGGGTTTAGGGTTTAGGGTTTAGGGTATCTGAGAAAAACCGGCCCGATTCCCTAAACTCTGAAGCTGCAAGAAACCTTACACCGAATAGCACTTTTCCGGAAACCCCGAAGAGCCACATCGCACCTGGGAGGCCAGAGGAGGGAGCCTGGCAGCTTTTTGGGTTTTCGTTTGGATAGGAGATAGGCGGGGTCTGAAGTTTTCATTTCTCGACTTGTGGGAGTTTCAAGCTGTAAGTTTATAGACCTCTCGAGTGCGAGGCTTAGCGTAGTGTTTATGCAGCAGCTTTCGCGATCGGGGGCTGCGGCACTGGCGGGCAAACTCTCGCGGGGGGGGGGGGGGGGGGGTTTTGGGGGTGGGGGTGGGGGGCTTTTTGTTGGGAATTGTGTGGGTTGAGGTTGTGGGTGTGATTTAACTGGTGGTGAGNTTTTTCGTTGACATTGATGATGATGACGATGATGATGATGATTAATCTGATGATGATGATGATGATGACGATGATGATGATGATGATGACGAAGAAAATGATGATGATGATGATGATGTTGATGACGGTGATGGTAACGACGACGACGCTGCCGATGACTTTCCTTCTTTCCGACGCCCTGAAGAGATCCACCTTCCGTACAGTGGGCAGCAGCGCTGATGGCCACCGGCGTCTCAAGGACGCAGCTTGTCAGCCCCCCGAACACACTTCAATCTGGGATGTTATGTCTGCTCCGCCTCGAGAGGAACATAAGCCAGCAGATGGAGAAAAAGAAGTGCTAGAATGAACAGTACTGAAAGTGGAAAGTTACAGGATTCAGCTTGCCAGATTGCAAGAGCAAGCAATTAAAAGCTGATCATGGGAGTCGTCGTAGTACAAACAAATAGGAGCTCTTCAGGATTAGGGCTACCTCAGCTGGGCCAGAGCCGGTTGTGCTGCATGACCATCGTCGGGCTGCCGATGACGACGATGACGATGACGATGGTGATGACGAAGGTGACGGTGGTGATGATGATGATGATGATGATGATGGCAATGACGACGGCAAAGGTGCTACTCCAGGTTTCCAAATTTTTGTTATCGCTGAACTGTATACATGGACTAAACCTTTTGCGTGCAAGCTGACACGGGATCGACTGAATGCAAAGTCGGCCGTAAAACCCGCAGCTCTAATCCCGAAACCCGACGATCCTCAACCCTGAACCCAATAGGTCCCCTTTAAGGAACCCCTTAAAGTAGTCCCTTTACCTGGTAGACTGGTAGACCCCTCTAAGGAACTGTAGGGAACGCTCTGTCTCAGAAGAAGCAAAAGATGTAGAAGAAGGATACAAAGCTCTAAAACCCCACCCCAAACCAAAACAACACGCCCAAACACACTCTCTACCCCCAGCTAACACAAACAAAGAAAGCACAATAACAACAATGATGATGATACTGACAATGAAAGTTACTATTGCAAAATAAGAACCCTAAACCCTAAACCCTATAAGAACCCTAAACCCTAAACCCTATAAGAACCCTAAACCCTTGGAAGCCTCAAGGGCAAAGAAAAACGAAGCCCGCCTGGCGCAGGAGGCGCCCCGAAGGGCCGCGGGAGCTCCGAGGGAGACGAGGGCGACGTGGGCCAGCGGCCCTGCAGCTGTAGGGTTGGGAGGTTTAGAAGGAGATCCATAATGGATTTAGGGTTTAGATGGAGGTCCATAAGGGATTTAGGGCTTGTTTTAGGGTTTAGGGTTCAGGGTTTAGGATCTAGGTTTAAAAAGTTTAGGGTAGGGACTACGGTTTAGGGTTGAGGAAGCGTTCTGTTTCCCCAAACCCCTAAACCCTAAAGCCTAAAGCATTCCGTAAGGGATGAGGAGAGCTTAGGAGTTAGGGCGCTTAGGGCTTACATAGAAGCCACACCTCAGCCCTTAACAAGCGACGGGTATGGGCAAGCAACATCGAGGCCCCTTAAAGCCGTTGAAGAAGATCCTTTCAACGCCCAAGAAGAGAAAATAGTATCTATCTCAAAGGCCTACCCTAAACCCAAAACCCGGACCCGAAAAATCCGAAACCCCAAAACCCTAGCCCGAAAAAACCTAAACCCTAAACCCCAGAGACTTGTCTCACACGACCTCATCTCCCTCGAAGGGATCCTCCTCGGGCTTGGCATAGCCTCGCAGGTGGGATCGCGGCTTTAGGGTCGAGGGCTCTCGGGGTGAGGTTTGAGGGCTTTTTTTGTTGAACGCCGTTTTCCTCCTGCCGGGCCTGAGAGTTCCGGGTCTAGGGTTTAGGGATTAGGGTATACCAAACCCTAGGCCCAGGGTTCAGGAAGCTCCGGTGTCAGATTAGATTCGGGGCTCAAGCGCTAACCCGTTCAGGGTTTAGTTTCTGTGTTCTCCAGAACTCTAAAGCGCTCGCTACAGCGGAAAAAAGGCAAAGCATTCGGCAGTCTAACGTAGAGCCCTGGAACCCAAATAGAACTCTAAAGACCCCCAGAATGAAACCCCAACATCCCTAAAACCTAGAGAAATAGAACCCTAGACCCCTAAACACCCCCCGCAAAAAAATAGAAGCCCTGAAGTTCTACTTAAAGCAAAGGCCGTGGGGCAGAGAATTCGGCCAGCCAAGTAGTCCCCCAAGTTCAGGCGGTCTGAGGCTGGAAATCCACCGGAAGGCTCCTGGCTTCTGTTGGGAAATGATGCTTTGGGGTTTAGGGTTGAGGGTTTAGGGTTCTCGAGTTTAGGGTTTAGGGTTGAAGCTTCAGGATGGGAGGGTTCAAGGTGTTGCTTTGAGGCTTTGGGGTGTAGGAGGGTTAAGGTTCAGGAGGGGTCAGGGTGCAGAATTTAGGGTTCAGAGTGGTTCCTTTCGGAATCTCCATATTTAAGCCTTTTTGCTGTTCATAGAGGTTTCAAGAAAACATCGCTGAAACAAGGCTTGGAGGTCGAGAGGGGATAAGTAAGGTGGTGTCATGTAATAGCCTGGTGATCAAGGATCAGGGTTCAGGGTTTAGGAGTTTATCCAGCGCTTTGCGCTCAACGCAACTACTGAACTGACCAAACGGCTTGGCTGCAACCCCCAGCCTCAAACCGCAAACCCTAAACCCTCAACCACGAAGCCCCAAACCCTAAAGCCTAAACCCTAAACTAAACCCCTAAACCCTAAACCCTAAAACACTAAACCCTAAACCGCTAAACTCTGGAACCTACACCCTAACGCCTGAAGCCCACACCACTAAACCCCAGACAGAACCCACTGAAATACCACAACTCTCCGAGAAGTTCTCCTCCCCGGTGGTCAGGTAGCTCGAGATGTCATGCTTCAGGGCATCTACGAAGCCTCGGACTCGTCTAGGGTTTGGGAGTTTAGGATTTAGGGTTTGGGGTTTGGGGTTTGCGGACCAGGGTTTTGGATGTATATAGGATGCAGGGTATGGCCTCAGGATAATACGCCTTCACAGTGCTTTGAAGGGCGCTATACTATCTTTATCGGTTTCTTGGATGATTGCATCTCTATGATACGTCGGAAAAAGACCAAGAAGTAGTGGAGGTTCTTGAAATGCAGTGTCGGGGAGACCCTACGACCCAAATACTAATCAGTACCGCCGGACACCACAATGGCAAAGCCTAAGACCATCAACCCTAACTGCCCTGAAAACAAAGACCGGTCTAAACCCTGAAACCCTAAACCCCTAAACCCTAAACCGTTAAACCTGAACTGCTCCTAAACGTAAGCCTGCATGTAAGCCTGCATCCTGAGCCCTACATCCTTCAACTCTAAACCCGAACCTTACACCGCACTTATACTCTCCAGTGTAAGCCCTTTCTGGCTTAACAAATTTCATGTTTAGGTCCGTGACGGGGGCCTCAGAAAGCCACTACAATGGAGACTGTAGGAAACTCCCAAGCCCCGAAACCGTGTGGATACGTGGTCTAGCCGAGACACCGAGCCTGTCCTGCAGTACTTCGGTACCCATGTGCGCCTGCAACGGGGCTTTAGAATGCGCTGGGGTCAGGATTTAAGGTTCAGAGATAGGGCCTGGGTGCTTAAGGTTTAAAGGTTTAGGCTTCAGGATTTAACCGTTTAACCGTGCAATGAACGGTTTAGGGTTCAGCATCTGGGGTTTGGGGCGTTCCGCTCCGTTTGCAGGGGCTTTGCAGGTGTGCCGCAGGGCTGTTGGCTTGGAGTCCAGGATTTGCGTTTGGGTTTACGGCACGTTGGGAGCTTCTTCAAGAAATTTGGGGCTGCACAGGACCTCGCAATACCGGGGTCCGACAGCGGTAGAAGAGGAAGGTATCGACACCACGAAGCTAGTAGCATAGCATAGTGAACATGGTAAATGGGATGTCAGGACTTAAGATCTGAGGCCAAGTTCAGGGGCAGAAAATGCCCTCGGTCTTCTCTGCCTGCAGCTGATCGAACCGGAAAAACCCTAGATCCTGAACCCTGCACCCTCCAGAATCTTAAATCCCCATCCTTAAGCCCCAAATCCTGCACCCTGTGAACCCCTGCACAAGCCCTAAGCCTTAGCACCCTAAACTCTAAATCGAAAACCCACCCTAGCACCGGAAGCAACGCGTCACCATTGGCGGAGGCTTGCCAGTGCCATCGCCGGCCCAGGAAAACAGGAAGCGAAAGTTAACAAATGGAGGAAATCCTTTCAGGCAGCCGGAGAACCAAAAGGCTTGGGGTTTAGGGTTCTTGTTGGAGATCGGGAGAAAAAGCCCGAAGCTAGCGTGGACATTGCTGCTGGTGCTGGTGTGGCTAGGTTGTTTACTGTTGCTCTTTCATTCATTCAGCGCTGACCTGGACCGACTTGAACTCTCGTTCTGTGTCCGATCTTTGTTGCAGCTTTCCGGTTAAGTTGGCTTTCGTCGGTTGGCTGAACCTGCTGCGTGCTCATGACCCGCACTCTACCGACGGAAAGAAAGGCCTTGGCTCGATAGTGAGGAACACACACCTGGTCGCACAGCGTTCCAAAGAATTGCGGGTACCCCAGTTCGACCCCCTGAAGCCTACACCGCGGGCCCTGAACACTAAAGTTCACGAAAGTCACTAACCCTGAACCCTAAACGATGAACCCCTAAACCCAGAACCCTAAACACCCACATCGTCAGCCTTTCGTCTGAGAGCGGTCACGCGTCGGCTGGTGGCTTTTTGCCAATGGCCTTGTTGACCAAGCGGGTGCCTTTCCTTGCTGGTCTTGTTGGCCTCGCAGCATGGCTTGATGACAAATCTGAGTATAACTAAGCGTGACAAGAAGAAGACTAGAACGAAAGAGCGGAACAATAAGAGCTTTAATGGCAGGAAGATAAGACTTCACTCTTTCTAACTCAAGCTCGAACCCTGGATTCTCAACCCGTCGCGCTAAACACCACACCGTCCCCTGGCTCTGTCGCCCTCCCCGAGGCGCGGGCGCGGGCGCAGGCTCCGGATCTGTGGAGCTCGCCGCTTCTGCCGAAGCCGGCACCGGAGCTGGCTCGGGTGCGCTTTCGGGCACTGGGACCATCTGGAGCCTCGGGCTTAGAATTCCGGGCGTGCTACTTCGAAGCTTTTTGGTGCAATGTGGGCTCTAAGCGCCAAGGAAGGGTGCAAGCTGCTGAGGGCTCCGCTGCAGCCAGTACAGCGGGTTGACGTTGGGATCCGTCGGAAACACGCTGGCGCCGGCCGGGTAGTAGTACATGGGTGCCGTTTGCATCACAGGCGTGCCCAAGAGCCTGGGAAGACGGGTTTAGGGTTCAAGTTTCAGGGTTGAGAATGGTTGAGAGTTGACTCGGGATCTCTGCGCACAACTCGCCTTTATATGTGTGGCCCGAGAATGGCTGCACATGATGATCCCTGTGGCTGAGCGTGCGGCTGGTTCTGCCAATGTGGATTGACTTCCTCATGACACCAGCACTTCGCAATAGCTGCAAGCTTGAAACGGATCACTACTGCTTTGTCCAAGCTGCCGGATTCATCGGGACGACGAGAGCCGGCGGTTGCACGAACGGCTGTGGGGCCTGCAGACATCGCTCGAGAACACAACCCCAACGGATGTTTCGAGAGTCCATCCCAGCTTCCCGGTTCTCAAAGCCCGAAACCCACAACCCCAAACCCCTAAACCCCTAAACTGCAATTAACAGCTAGAGTCTTCCTGCTCAACAACCGGTTGACACGCGATGCGTAAGGCACACACGCCCAATTCCACATCCCAAGCTCCAAAGTGCGAGACTCTTGGTTTAGGGTTTAGAGTGTAGGGTTTAGGGTTTATGGGTGTAGGGTTTAGGGGTTTAGGGTTTAGGGCAACAGTAGCTGGCCTCGCTGGCCTCTTCTGCTGCGGCCTTCGGAAGCAAACTCTGCTGATCCGGCGATGAGAACGTCGCTGATGGCCTCAAACCAAGCAAACGCCCCGTGTTGCTAGAGCATTGTTTGAGTGGCAGTTCTTGCTCTAACGTTCTAACTGCAGCTGTTGTTCTTGGTTGTTGTTGCTGCCGTTATTGCAGTTTCTGCTGCTGCTGCTGCTGCTGCTGGTGCTGCTGCTGCTGCTGCTGGTGGTGCTGGTGCTGGTGCTGGTGCTGGTGCTGGTGCTGGTGCTGGTGCTGNTGCGGGTGCGGGTGCGGGTGCGGGTGCTGGTGCTGGTGCTGGTGCTGGTGCTGGTGCTGGTGCTGGTGCTGTTGCCGTTGCCATTGCTGTCGTTGTTGCTGCTGTTGCTGTTGCTGCTGCTGCTGTTGCTGCTGCTGTTGTTGCCGTTGCTGCTGCTGTTGCTGGTGCAGCTGCAGTTGCAGTTGATGTTGCTGTTGCTGTTGTTGTAGATGTCGACTGAAGCGGTGGTCGTCGTGGTAGCAGGCATCGTCGCTGTTCCTGTTGCGTCATCGTAGTAACCTGAAAACCCATACTGTTGCTGCTACTCCTAGTACACCTCCCATACACACGCTATGATTACGATCTTTGTTCCTCTTGCAAGTGTGATTAACTCTGGGCGTTGATGCTGTCCTTGCAGTAGTTGTGCTTTGCGTGGTTTTTCTAGACCCCAAACCCGAAACTCCAAACCGCATTGATGAACTGATGCAAACCTGAGCATCTGCGCCTGGTGTCTGCAGCGCCTCGGCTGAGGTGACTTAAAGCTAATACAGATTCAGTATGGATCGAGACGCTTTTGTAATTGCACCACGAAATTGAGAATTGACAATGATATTGCGGAGCTGATTTCCGGGTTCTGCATAAAACACTGTCTGCAAATGCATAGGGCTTGCTTCAAGCACTGAACTGAGGCATTGGACTCGGTTGGCGATTGAAATTCTCAGTGCCGTGGCAAGATGATGTGCATGCCGCCCTGTGCCGCGCCTCGACGTTCTCCGACCGTCGTGGTGATGAGGGCTGCCTGACAGCGGCGCATCATATCGCAGCACTGCAGTGAAGACGCTCCTACGTCCTACATCAGCTCGCACCCATCCTCGACATCGCGCCCGACATCAAGTGCACCTTCGGCAGCTGCAGCCTGAACCAGGCACAAGGCTTTGCTTCCGTGCACTTCACCTCAATGCAGCCCGCAGCCATTCTACTGTTGCTGCACACACAGGTGCCCAGCCACCTCCTTGACTGGACACAGGAAGTCGTCCAACGGGTTGTTGTGCCTTGAGCAACAAGGAACCAATCGGCCCAAGTGCCAGGCTTCAGCACTGCAGTACTCCAACGCTCAGCCCTGAACCTCAATCTCCCCCCCTTTGGTGGCACTTCCTCTCGCTCTCGTATCCTATGTGCTTGCGGCTGCCGGCCCAATTGGTGGCGCATCTGATAGCTATACAGCAGCTATACATCTTCGATACATGTAACAAAGCTGCTACCAACGATAAGGAATATGTGCATGGCAACAGGTATGGACGAGAAAGCAGCGCAAGTTGTAATGAGTAGACCAACTCTTCTGCGCAACCGCTCTTGGGCCTTTTATAGGGTTTCTTAAAGGGGTCGATGAGGGCTACTATACGGAGAATCACTCAACTTCTCCGACTGCTTCGGAAGTCTCACTCCTTTGAGCATGAACCTAAACTCATAGGGATCCTTAGGGGCCATAATGAGGCCTAATAAGGCTATTTCAGGAAGTATAGTCCCCTACCCCTCTCCCCCTTACCCCCCTAAGGGTCCCTATGATAAACCCTACAGCGACCCAGAGTCTCCAAAATCCCTTACTTAAGGAAGTTTCCTTGAATTATAATCGGATCCTGAATATGATTTAAGGAATCTTACTTAATTAAGGGAGGTTGGAGTTTCTGGTGGAAGTCTAAATAAGCGGGCCTGATTCCTCGTTCATCGGTGCATTGGGAGCACGACTTCATAAAACCCTCCAAACCCCCACACGCAAAACCCTAAACCCTGACAACACAGCTTTGCCGTCCCTCAACAAGATTGACTTTAATCCTGTCGCTGCTCTGCGCGTCTCTGAAATGAGGATCCACGTCAAAACATCTTACAAAACCAAACCGTCCCTAAACCCCAGACCCTACAGCTTAAACCCTAAGTATGCTATGTGCACGGCCACCAATACCATGTCGGGAGCTTCGGAAAACAAAAAACGATTGCAAACAGTCAATGATAGCTCTGCACTCCAAAACCCCTGAACAAGAAGACTTAAACCCCCAACCCCAAAAAAAGCCTTCTGTCCCTAAGGCTTAATTCAACCCTCCCAGAAATAGAATCTAAGGCCCCTGGTAGACCTAACGCCCTTCAACCCATATACCGCTAAAGCGCGCAGTGACTGTAGCTCAAGTGAGGGCGCGGCAGCCAAGCACCAAGCAAGGCCGCAACACCACCGGCGCCCAAGCCAGCGCCGAGGCCCGCCTTGGTTTCAAGCGGGTTCCGGAATTAGGGGTTTCGGGTTTTAGGGGTTGAGGGGTTTAGGGGTTTCGGGTTTGGGGTCGAGGGTTTAGGGTTTAGGATCTAGGGTTGAGGGTTTAGGGTTGTTTGCAAAAGGCCTTAAGAAGGTTGTACAGTTTTGCAAGGAGTTTAGAGAGTCGGGTTTGGGGTTTAGGGTTGAGGGTTTAGGGTTTAGGGTTGTTTGCAAAAGGTCTTAAGAAGGTTGTAAAGTTTTGCAAGGAGTTTAGAGAGTCGGAAGTTAAGGGTTTAGGGATTCCGTATTGGGGTGTAATGGCCGCTGCGAGCGCCAGTGGGGTTTCGATGGAGCTATAGGATTGTATAGGGCTGCTACCGGCTTTATAGAAACATTGTAACAAGGCTTGTGGAGTGTTGCAAAGAGTTCGTTTACTGCAACCTGCAAGCTTCGGTGAGGTGGTGCTAGTGGTGCTAAGGGGCATTCATAGGCTTTGCAGCGTTTTACGACGGTTGCAGTTAGGGTCTAGAGGGCTGTGTGCAGGTTTGGTTTTGGGGGTTGGGGTTACCAGGATCAGGGCTTTAGCAGCAGCAGTAGCGATAGCCGTAGCCGTAGCCGTGCCGCAGCAAGTAGCAGTAGCAGTAGCGATAACTGCAGTAGCGATAGCAGTAGCAGTAGCAGTAGTGATAGCAAAAGCGATTGCAGTAGCAGTAGCAGTACCAGTAGCAGTAGCGATAGCAGTAACAGTAGCGATAGCAGTGGCAGTAGCAATAGCAGCAGCGCTAGCAGCAGCGATAGCAGCAGCGATAGCAGTAGCGGTGGCGATAGCAGTAGCAGTAGCAGTAGCGATAGCGGCAGATAGAGCAGTAGCATGAGCCGGAGGAGGAGAAGAAGGAACAGCAGCAGCACGAGTAGGAGCATCAGCAGCAGCCCCAGGAGTAGTGATTGCAGGAGCAGCAGGAACACTGTTGCTGCTGCTGTTTCGTGTGTTTGCTGCTTCTGCTGCTGCTGTTGCTTGTGTAAAATGTTGTAAGTTGTCGTTATTGAAGTAGTTGATACCGCTGTTGTTGATGTTGTGTCTATTGTCTCTGCTGCGTTTCTTGCTGTTGCCACCTACTACTAGCAATGGTCGGGTTGGCTACTGTTCCCTACCTTCATTCTGCGGTTGACAGCGCTGCTGTGCCAAGCCGCTGCCCAAGACTGGGTCGCAGGAGCCGCCAGCGCCAGCAGAACCATAGGTTCACACGGTCGGGAAGCTTCCCAAGCTTGAGACGGTTCCCGAGGCTTTGCGGCTCTGTCGGGTCAAACACTCACTGCTACCGCAGACTTGTTCAAGTATTTTGTGACTGTTTCTTGTTGCATTGCCATTACTTTACTCGCCTTCAGCACACACTACTCGGGTTGAGCAAAGAGCTTCGATTAGTCCGGATAGTGCCCAAGACCTTTATGCACATGGGGTGTTGCAAGCACTGGTCGGTCGACATGATTTCGGCACAGGTGTGATTGCATCTTGATCTCGACTTTGCAACACACTGCTACCCGTACCCCCACATCAACTAGCAATTTAGAACTTGGCAGGCCACCGTGCAGCAACACAACAGGACATTCATGCTGGGGGCTGGTCAGCGTTGAAGGTCAGGGATCTCGCAGCAGCAGGCTACCAGCCGCCAGTGCTTGTGCCGTGGATCACTGTCATTGCTTCTCTTCTTCCCGCCTCCGCGAATAAAAACCAACCTACCACCTCATCAATGAAAAAGAGCGAGAAGATCACCATAGTGCTCATCATCTACTTCCGATGAGGGAAAAGAAAAAGGAAAACACAGCCGCAAGCAGCTAGGTTTCAACAGCAGACGCCTGAACTGCTCGAAGAGCTCCTGCTCGTGAAGACGTCGGGCCTGTCTGAAGCCTAACTACACAAAAAAACAACACGAAAATCTCCTGAAAAGCATGACGCTTCTAGTGTTTGTTCATGAAGCCGCGGAAGGTGACCCGCTAAGGCCTCTGCGAATGGAACTGGATTCCAAGTTCGGACCACCCTCCGTCATGCATATCCGTATATGCATCTGTATACATGTAATATGGACAGACAGATGCATACCGATTCCTTGGACTCAAAGGCCTGACAGGGAGGGGGACTTACAGGCGTCCCAAACGGTACAGATGGACATACATATCTGGACCGGGAGCATTTTCGATTACGGCCGAGGCTCATCTTACGGAGTTCTTCAAATGACGCGGGTGAAAAGCACTACACTCTTAAGCAAGATCTTCCCTTTTCCAAGAGCAAGGGCAAGAACAAATGGAGATGGCAACAGCAGTAACAATACTAGCAACAGCAACATTGATACGAACACTGGCAGTAAGAACTCTTCATACTGGTACAAGCAATGATCCCCCGCACACACTCCTCTGCAGAGTTTGCTGTTTGGGACTGCCATCTCTTGCAAGAGTCGACAGCCCTAGAGATGTTATGTTACAGTATGTTATATTGGGTTATATGATATGTTCATATGTTATATGATATGATATCAAACTGTTATGTTCTAATATGAAATGCGAACGAAAGGTCTAAACCTGGATACAGATGCAGGTTTACGGCAGCTTAAGTAAAGGTGTTGGGGTATTCGGGTTTCGGGATGTCCAAAAAACCGAAACACGAAAAGCTTAGGCATCAAACCTTGCCGATCTCCTGTCTGTCTCGCGAAATTGCCGCACTCCGGAAACAGCCGCGCTATGGAGCCTGGCGTGAGGCTTAAGGCAGTGTCAAGTCGTCGGCGGTACGGATTTACGGCTTCAGCTCGAAGGGGTTCGGATTCAGGGGTTCACGGGGAAGGGGCGCTTCAGCTTTAGGGTAGGGCATACGGTAAAGGGGGGGTGGTGCAGAGTTGAAGGTTTCAGCTTGAAGGATTGCAGAGTCAACTCTTCGACGTGCCGTCATGATGAGTGTGTCGTCTCAACAGGTACCGGGGGGGGCTTTCGCTTCAAGATCTACACTACACAAGTAACTGTCATGGGTGGACATGCTTGTATCTCGAGTTGCATAGGACAACACCAATGGAACACAACATCTCAGCAACAACAATGAGTACATCTCTACCAGACCCTAAGCACGCGTCGCTCTGCCAGCCCAGAATATTCAAGCTCTTAGATCAAGATACCGATGGCTTCCACTGCGTCTGGGTCGCCAGCAAAGAACGGAAGACTGCGCTGCAACTTGTCGCAGAATGTCGTCCAATGATCTGCTCAGGCTTTGAAGAATGGAACTCTAGAACAATAAGAGAGTGTAACAATGGAATAGTAGAGTAAAAGAAAATCAATATACCAATAAATGCTTCCCCCTCGATTAGCACAACTTGCAACGTGCATATGGTCGCTCAATGCACTCCTGTCGCTAGCATCAGCCTCCAAACCCTACACCCTAAACCCTAAACCCTAAACCATGCTTCTACCTATCCTAAACTCTTCCCCTTGTTGTACCTTGAATGTGCCCTATAGTACTGCAGCGATGCCCTGGTAGCGCCCTTATGGAACCTGTAAAGGTGCTGCCTCCGAGAGCTCGCAGGGTTCCCCCAGGTGTTGAAAAGCCCAAATCCCAGCAGTAATGAGGGTTCCCGTAAGGGTTCCATCAGGGCTGCTCCGATGGGTCTTTATAACCCAAATCCCAGACAAGCCAAACACCTCTAGGCCTGGAGCATCCTGGAGCCAGGGTTTAGGGTTTAGGGTTTAGGGACCCTAAACCCTAAACCCTAAACCAGGGTCCATGTGAGCATGGCCTCATCTTGAGCGCTGCGAACTGCGGTCCAAGCAGCTTCTCGGAAATTCACGTGCCCTGTGTCAGATCTAGGGTTTAGGGTTTCAGGGATTAAGGGTTTAGGGATTAGGGATTTAGGGTTTAGAGGTTTATATTATTATGTTGTTTTCTGTATATTTTAGCATTCTTATAGCAAGACGGCGCATCTTCTTCAACTCCTTTCGAGCCCTTGTAGAGCCGAACCCTTTTAAAACTCTATCCGCCAGGCCCCTAAACCTTCAGCCTTTTGACTTCGAACCCGTACAGTGCCCTTGTAGAACTCCGAAGCCAAAACTTTCCTTAAAGCCTTTAGCCCCTCAAACCCCCGAACTCCAATCCCTAAGAACCCTTGAATCCGTGAACCCAATCACTAAGACCCCTAAACCCCTTAAACCCCTGAACTGCCAACCCTGAACCTCGCTGAACCCGCCAAGCCTACGTCTCAACATACACCTAAACCCTAAACCCCTCAACCCTAAACACAAATAGCAACCCCTAGTGTAAACCTTGAAAGAGCCCCATAGATTCCCATAGATCACTTAAAGTAACCCCAGTAGATCCCTTTGCAAAGCCCTTTGAAAGAACCTCTCCAACCTTCTTGCCCAAGTAGAACCCTGAACCCCTAAACCCCTAAACCCTAAACCCCTAAACCCCTAAACCCCTAAACCCCTAAACCCTAAACCCTAAACCCCTAAACCCTAAACCCCCCTAAACCCCGGAAATAGTCCCTACTGCAACCGAAACCCCGATACCACAACCATACTGCAGCCAGAAACTGGACCCTACCACAACTGGGCAGCTATATGCACAAAAAGGGTCCCTACTACAACTGGAACATTCTTCTTTGTTTAGTATAGGGTTGTGTGAATAGTATTCCGCTGTTAAGGGTCTACTGGAGCCTTGTATAGCATTGTCGAATGTTTAGCAGGGTCTACGAGGGCATCCCTACAAGTCCCAGGAGTTTTTTTTTAGGCATCCTTACGAGCTTTACGATGGTTTTTAAGGCATCCTTGCAAGTTCTACGAGGTCTTGTACTCTTGCAGGGTTTGGCAGGGCATTCTGCAGGCGGTTTTACGGGCTTGGGTTGCCCGTACCCCTTTATACTTGTTTTTCAGAAAATAAGACATTACGGGCCCCATATTTACAGCATTGCTGTTTTTCATGTTTTTCGTTTGTTTGAGATTTTAACCAACATCAGACGTGCACACGATGTTGTTATCTTCCAGTTTTTCTTCACTGCTCCAAAACCTCTTCGGATTTCAGGGCTTCCGGGCACCCGTTCTGACGTGGGACCTGTGTGGGGTTCGTGTAACCACCAGTGTTCCCGATGAGGTTCAAGGACCGATGGGGTTAACAACACCAAACCCACCGACACCAGCACCACCACCAAACACCAGCAACACCACCAATCTTTCGGGTTTCACAGGTNCACCAGTGTTCCCGATGAGGTTCAAGGACCGATGGGGTTAACAACACCAAACCCACCGACACCAGCACCACCACCAAACACCAGCAACACCACCAATCTTTCGGGTTTCACAGGTTTAAAGCCTTGGTTTTAGAGCATTTGGGGTACCACACTCTTGGGTTTTACAGGTTTCAAGCTGTTAAACTTTCGGGTTTCGCAGGTTTAAAGCCTTTGGGGTAGTAAACTTTCGGGTTTTGCAAGTTTGAAGCTTTCGGGGTAGTACAGTGCTCGGTCTACTGCTTTGAAGTCAAACCTCCAATAACGTAGAGGCCCTGTAGTAGTACATAGGTCTCAGTTGTTCGTTATGAAGATTTAGTAGATCGTAGCATCCGGGGCGAAGAACGGTACCTACTGCAACTGAGCTGTTTCTCGAAATGAAGATGTTTCCTTAAAGGTTGACCATCAGATTGGAAACCATGCAAAATGTAAGCTTGTTGGCTGGTTGTGATATGGTGGTTTCGGGTGTCGCGCAAATCCAGGTCCAGTTGCAGTATAGGGCTTCTGGTTGTAGTATCGGGCTTCCGATTGTAGTAGGGACTAGTCGCCCTAAACCCACCCCCCCCTAAACCCTAAACCCTCAACCCTAAACCCTAAACCCTAAACCCTAAACCCCCCCCCCAAACCCCTCCGACCTCCGGCTCAGCTCGGGTAGCGGCCCCGGAGCAGTCGAAGGCTCAGGAGGGCCTCCCGAAGCTCCGGTGGCAATGGCGCCTCAAGGTGCACCTGGTTTAGGGTTTAGGGTTTAGGATTTAGGGTTCAGGGTTTAGGGTTTAGGGTTTAGGATTTAGGATTTAGGGTTCAGGGTTTAGGGTTTAGGATTTAGGGTTCAGGATTTAGGGTTTAGGATTGAGGATTTAGGGTTCAGGGTTTAGGGTTTAGGATTTGGGGTTTAGGGTTTAGGGTTTAGGATTTGGCGTTTAGGGTTGGTTTTAGTAAGGTTGTTGTGGGGTTTATGGTGGAAATTGACGAGAGTATTGCTGGAATGGGTGTTGGCAAGGGCCTTGTGGGGTTTCAGAGGTTTGGTGGGTGTTCTTTGGTTGGAGAGTCTGCTGTTGGGAATGGGCTTTGCCAGGGTATTCAAGGCCTCTG
This sequence comes from Symbiodinium sp. clade A Y106, assembly GCA_003297005.1. NCBI lineage: Eukaryota > Dinophyceae > Suessiales > Symbiodiniaceae > Symbiodinium > Symbiodinium sp. clade A. Next base: position 47,318 of record BGNK01004293.1, read on the forward strand.
AAGGGTTTGTAGGAGTTTTGGCAAGGATCTGTGCGATGTTGTTATCAGGGTTCCCTAAACCCTAAACACTGAACCCTAAACCCCTAAACCCCCAAACCCTGATCCCTAAACCCCTTAACCCCCTAAACCCCTAAACCCTAAACCCTAGACCCAAAACCCTAAACCCCTAAACCCCTAAACCCCTAGATCCTAGACCCTAGACCCTAAACCCTAAACCCTAAACCCCTAAACCCCAAACCCTGGACCCTAAACCCTTATCGAATGCCCTTTCGCAAATTCTTGTCAGGAGTTCGTCTGAAGGAGTCTGGGCTCCTTGGGGGTCTCTTTTTGAGGAGCTTCTTTGGCCTTTGCCAGGGTTTGGGATTTGGTGTTCGAGATTTCCCATTTCAACAAATTTCGGGTTCCAGGGATGCGAAAATTCAGGATTCGAGATGAAGGGTCCGGATTTAGGTAGGGGTTTGGGATTGTCGATTCTTAGGCTTAGTGCTTGCCTGTAGCCCAAAAGACCTACCCTTTAAGGAACCATGTATAGAAACCATAGTAAGGGAACCCTAAAAAGGTTGGTCTTTTCTGCTACAGCTGTGGGGTCTGAGGTTTTTGGCATTGAAGGTTTGGCTCTTTAAGAGCTTCGGGTGTTTAGGCGTGGTACCTTTGGAGCTGGGGTTTTGTCGTATTGGGATTTGGTTTTGGGTTCCAGGTCTAGGGTTTCGGGTTTGGTTTAGGGTTTCGGGTTGAGGGTTTTAAGGTTTCGGGTTTAGGGTTCGAGTTTTGGGGACTTGGTGACTTTGGTGACTTGGTGTCTTTCTTGGCTGTGGCATGTAGGCAGGCCCCAAACCCTCGCCTTTAGCCTTAGCCCTGACACCTGAAGCCCTACACCTCCAAACCCCAACCAAACCCAACCTTGCGACCTCTAAACCCAAACCCCTAAACCCCAACTCCTCACAACCCCAAACCTCTGAAAGCTCCTGCGCTCCTCAAGCCAAGAAACATTCATTCTTGGAAAGACGGACTTTGGTTGGAGGTTCGGGGCTTGATGGGTCTTCGGGTCATGACGTCTACTTGGTGAAAGCACCGGATTATCAGCAGTAGCCTTTCGTCGTGTTCCAAACCCTACACCGCAAATCCGAAACCCCAAAATCGCCACAACCCCAAAGCCGCAAACCCAAACTCTGAGAACCCCTGAAACCTGAACCCCCAAAACCGAAAACCCTAAACCCTCCACCCCCAAAAACTAAAAAAAAAAACGAATTAACCCTGAACACAAAGACCCTAAACTTTCCTAAACCCTGAACCCAACAACCCTAAACCCCAACAACCTCGCGAGAGGGCCCGAAGAGTTTCAGCCGGTGGCAATGAAGGAAGAGTCGGCTGCACCAGGAAACCCTGCATCTACTATGACATACTACTATGTACGATACTATACTATACTGCATTATTAGACTATGGTATACTGTAATGTACTATAACAACATACCGTTCTATACCATAAACTTAGGGTGTAGACTTCGGGCCCACTTGGGTAAGGCTGTAGAGCTGAGGGCTGGGGGCAGGAAGCCAAGCTCGCTGTTGTGGAGATGGGTTTGGGTTGACGGTGTCGATTCCAAGAGACCCTAAACCCTAAACCCTCAACCCTAAACCCTAAACCGCATATGTCCCAGGGAAGTAAAGCTACTGGTAGCAAGCGAACGGTTGGCGTGCCAGACTTGCCTTTAACTCTTGGCTTCGGAGTTGAGTTTGGGCTTCGCGGATTTTGAACACAGCCCTGAACCCTAAACCCTAAGTGGTTTTATGGGTGAGGCTGAAGCTCGTCCGGACTTGGCTTTCGATGCGACAAGCCCATGGAGTACCTCCCATCTCCCAAACTAAAACCCTAAACCCTAAACCCTAAACCCTAGACCCTAAACCTAAACCCTAAGACCTTAAACCTCAAAGCCATGAAGACCCCCACCTAGACTGTCAGACTCCCAGAGCCCCAAACCGAAACAACTTCGACCTCTGAGCTCCGTAGAGGTGATCCCCTACCTCAGTGGGTTTAGGGTTTAGGGTTTAGGGTTTGCTGTTGCAAGATGTATGGAGGGTTTGATGAGGGTGATCCGATCTTTTCAGCATTTTAGAAGCTGTTTCTTAGCGTCATGGTGCCAGCTTGCGAATCAGTATTGTCGGATGTAAGGATCCTGGTATGTTGCGGATAGTCTTAGGCTAAGAACACAGCTTCGGGCCAAAAGGGATGCAAGGGAAGACTCCGTCGGCTGAGACTGAATTTTGTAAGTCTGGAGAATTCGAAGCCAAATCTCTTCATGAGAGCGACAATCTGTAAGGTCTTGCACCGGCGGCTTTTTGGTTCACTATAAGGGTTCTTTGAGGGTTACTGTGATATGGGGTTTCCTTAGTCAAGGCATAAAGCACCTGGAGCAATAAGTCAGGGTTCCCCATAAATTGTGGGATTGTTCCTAAACCCTAAACCCCTAAACCCCTGAACCCTAAACCCTACACCCTCAGGTGCCTTTATCCCTCGGCCTACTGCTAGGAAGCCACCAGTTCCCGTCTACGATTCGGGGTTCCTGGTGTAGAGTTTCTGACCTTAGGGTTCAGGGCGCAGGCTGTGAGGGGCTGGAAGCTCTAGGTGATGCTTTAGGGCGCAAGGCTCGGGGCTTCTTGGGACTGTAGGGCTTGAGGAAATTCTGGGGTTTGGGGTCTAATGGTTCAGGATTCAGGCGCTTAGGGTTTAGGATTTAAGGATTTACGGTTTAAGGGTTCAGGGTTCAGGAGTTTTAGCGCGTGAAGGCTTCAGAGCTGAGGAGAAAAGAAAGTCGCAAGGCGAGCGGGCCCAGGCCTCTCAGTTCATTGGGGGTGCAGCTGGGCTTTAAGGCTTCCTGGCTCGGGCTCTAGGGTTTAGTATAGTAGAAGATAGTACAATATAGTATAATGTAGTATAGTATGGTATAGTATAGTATAGTATAATATAGTACAACTATACTTTTCGACATCGGCATTGAGTCCAAACCCGAGAACCCCAGTTGCTGAGCCCCAGCCAAAGAAAAAAAGTCGGAAACGCCTGGACAACCTAAACCTGCCTAAACCAAGAAGAAGTCGACATCAAGGAACCCTAGCCCCTAAAACGCGAAGCCCTGAATCCTAAACGGCCCTAAACCCTACACCCTAGACGGCCCTAAGCCCTAACCCTGGACGGCCCTAAACCCGAAACCCCTAGCGGCCCTAGCTAAGCGCTCATTGCCGCCATCGTCACCAAGGGGGTGCCCTGAGAAGCGAGGTGAGCTCGAATCTGGTGCAATCGGCCTTCAGGCTTCAGGGGGGGGGGGTTTAGATGGGCTTTAGGGGTTTAGGGGTTTAGAGGTTTTGGGGATTTCGGTGTTTTGAGGGGTTTAGGGGTGTAGGGGGTTTAAGGGCTTAGGGGTGTAAAGTTTTCGGGGTTTAGGGCTGAGGGCTGCGCAGGTTTCGGTAGGAAGAGTAGCAATTGCACATCCATTGACCGTTAAGACTTACTTTCATTTACACTGGCATCTTGCCTCTCAACTGCCGGGTTCAGACTGTAATTTGGTACTTCATGGCTCTGATTCTTCGGGTCGATACTGTTTCGTCCTGCCCTTGCTGTCTCTACCCTTGAGCGGAACATTAGATCGTTAGACGCTATGTCAGTACAATGTTGTTGCTGCCAGTATGTTGGCACTATCATTACCATGTCGTTGCTGCCTCTGAACTTGCACTTCACCCCAAAGTGCAAAGAAGAGGCACGCAGCTACACCCTGCGGCGCCGAGCTCACACATGATTGCCTCCACACCGAACCCTCTCCATAAAAAGACTACAAACCTCGACCTCCACCCTCACCTCTATCAGGACTCTCAAGCTGTTGGGATGAAGTGCTTCCCCCAGACCGTCTCCTCTGTTAGAGACAGTTTCAGGTGGGTAGTTTACAGGTGGGTACCCCCATATAAGGCTCATCTAAGGCTCGTATAAGGGTAATGGGGCTATATGAGGTCTATATAGGCCTCCTTTAAGGGTACCCACCTNGGTACCCCCATATAAGGCTCATCTAAGGCTCGTATAAGGGTAATGGGGCTATATGAGGTCTATATAGGCCTCCTTTAAGGGTACCCACCTGGTAACTACCCACCTGAAACTGTCCTTGACCCTGGTGTAACCTCTGAAGGATCAGGTGGTCTCGCATAACCCCTGCCTGTGCGAGGTCGTGCCTCAAGCAAAGACAGCTGCGACGTAGCCTTAGTGACAGATTCCTACACCGTGAATCACATGAGGACTTCGGGTGTCAGGGGAGCTTGTGGCCTTCAGAGCTTTAGTAATTTAGGGAAAGGGATGACAGAGCTTTACGCGCGTGGCGATGTCATGCTGAGCTCGAAGCGTCGGCGAAGACCGCCAGGACCGCGAAGTCCGTCCGGGCTCTCTTGCCTTCCGGCGATGGCACGGCCCGGCTGCTGCTCCGGCTCGTGGCGACGACCTTCAGCGGCAGCTCCACGCTCCCTTCACGTGCTCCGCTAAGAGCGCCCTGGCAGAGGCAGAGGTAGGTCTTCTCCACCAGGGAGGCCGCGAACTGGGCCAGGTACCAGCGGGCTTCCGGGCTCTGCTCGGTGCCCAAGGCCGCCGGCAAAACCCCCGAGGTGGGGAGATCCAGGCGAGACACGGCGAAGAGCGGTTTCGACAAAGACGCGGCCATCACCTCCAAGGCCTTCTCTGAGGAGATGCCCGCCGGCTTCGCCACGGCCACCAGGCCCTCGCCCTCCCCTTCGAAGAGCAGCGGGGCCAATCTTGGCAAGAGAGCTTCCAGCTCTCTCGCCTCGAGGCCGCTTCCCGTGAACTCGTGCCTGGTCTTGTAGTCCGGGTCCGGCATGCTCGTGGGTTTGTCCTGCGATGCCCGGGCGGCCTCTGCCCAGAACTGGTAAAAGTCCCGTAGCAAATCCAGGGAGCGCTCCCAGCAACTCCCTTCGGACATGGCCTTCAGCACGCACCCGACATGCAGGCCGTGGGGCGTCCAGCTTCGCTTCAAGCATTGGGCCAAAAGCGCTAAGGTCAGCTCCCAACGACACTCCAAAGCCCCCAAAGCCGCAGCCAAGGTGATGGAATCCAACCGCAAAGCCCTCTTCTCAACCTCGGCGAGCAGCGAGAGAGCCTGGGCCCAGCGTGTGTCGCCCTCGCATCCCTCGCCGCCCTGCAGGCTGTGCAGGGCCGCGTTCACGGTGATGATGCTCTTGGGGATGCTCGCAGCTCCCATCTCCGCCAGAAGGCCCAAGGCCTTTTCGGGGAAAGCCTCGCAGGCCCGGATGGCGGCGTTGAAGGTGACTTCGTTAAACTCCACGCGGACCCGCCGCATCTCCCGCAGACTTGCCAGGGCTCCCTCCCAGCGCGTGGCGCGCTCGCAGGCCGTCACGCAGACGCTGAAGCTGAAGGCGTCCGGCTGCAGCAGCGCGAATCGGGCGCGCTCGAGCAGGTCGGCGCCACGCTGCCACTGGCCGGCGGCGGAGCACACGCCCAGCACCTGACCCAAACATATGCAACCTGCAACCTTGAGCCTCCGTCGGCTTTGGGGCCTCAGGGCTCAGGAGAGAATACATAAAAGAAACTGCCAAGCACCGTGTTGTAGAGACGAAGATCCGGGAGAATGCCGAGGTCAGGGAGGCTTTCGAGCATGTGCATGGCCACTGCCCACTTGCCACCTGGAAGGAAACAGGAGACACATAGCATGAGATGGAAAAGCCCAGCTAAGCAGTCCGCGCAGAAGCTGATAACTTTTCATATCTGAAAAAAGGCCCACCGGTATCCCCGGCACATCTGTCGAGAACATGTTGAAATTCTGTCCTGCGAGCAAAGACCATACGAATGTGATATCTTCCGCACAAGAAAGCCCTAAACAAAACGCTAAATAATGATATCACAGCCCTACACAACCTAGCCAGCAGAACAAAGCGTTCCTTCTCCCAAAAGGTTTGAACTTCGCCTGAATGGCTTGTAACTAGCAGCACAACATATGTGACGCAGGCTTTGCAACAGCCAGTCACAGAAAATGCAGAAACCACGCAGCTCCTTTCGTCCGATCCCAGTCCCATGCCCCCACATGTCTCAGAGAAGAGACACCTACCTGGTTCACACGAGCGAATCAAGGCATCAACCACCAAGGCATCCGTTGGCACGGACAGGGTGTTCATGTCCTGGACAAGTCAGAAGAGGACTTCAGTTTCTCCTGCACAGCGCAACCAGCGCAACATGGACTGTTAAACCCACAAGGCCTGTATTCTGTCCCTGAAGGTTCAGTCAATGAAGCATTTACCCAACTTTTGAAACCCCCAAACCCCTAAACCCCTAAACCCTAAACCCTAAACCCTAAGCCCGGTGGTCTTGCGAGCCTCGTGAAGTCCCAATGCCACCTCCCAGCATCCAGCGCGAGCACAGGCGGTCATTAAAGAGCCACACAGGATTGTGTCACACCTGAGGCTGCTGTCTCGGAGGTCCTGGCAAGGTTTGCGACGACAAATATATAGATAGACAAGCAGACACATCGATTGACAGATGGATAGATAGATTCATATACAGATCAATGAATATGCCAATATAGACAACATTTCGTGCCTCCTTGCATGCATAAGTACCAGCTGTTTGTCGGTTGTTAAGTAAGTTGGCTGTCTTATGACTGATGCACTACTGTCTCAGCATGTATTCATGCCAACAGGTTGCTAAGTTTCTTTTGACTGATGCAGCCGTTTGAGCATGCATTGTGATTCTTTATGATTAGAAGTTAGAAGACCCTGAAGCCCTAAACCCTAAAATTCCCAAGATGGGTCCTGGAGCAGCGCCGATGCCGCAGGCCATTGCTGGCCTGTGGCAACAGCCTTAATGGCCGAACTGTAGCTGATGACCGATTTCCGGACCTGGGTTGCGAAAAGATGAAGCTTTGTTGCTAGGGTTTAGGATTTAGAGCGCTAGTCCTGCCACGAGCCTCAGGCCTTGCTTCGGCGTTGCTGCTGGTGCAAACAAACTCAATACCATCGGAGCCGCATCAGCGTGGTTCATCTGTTGGAACACGTGCATGGCCCACCTCCAGCAGCCAGCCTTCACCTGGGTTACTGCAAGTGCAAGGAAGCTAAGTTGCGTTACCAGAATGTATAGCAAATGACAAGGTTTGCTTTGATATGGTAACTTAACCTAAACTCCTTAACAAGAACCCAGTCACCAGGCTGTCCATGCCCGCATTGCAAAGAGATGTGGTCAAATGCAAGGCATCCTCTGCCTGCTGCAGCAAGGCCAGGATCGATTGCCAAGCAGCTGGAAGGCCGCAAGCTGTAACCTCCACTCTGCTTCGAGAACTTTCTTTCAGGTTTCCATCATCAGGAATCCATAATTCTTTTTGCTAAATGAGATTCCTGAATAAGATCCCAGTAACTGTAGTGGAGAGCAAGATGTGGTCAACATCCACGCGAACCCGGCACACATCATCCAGGACTTGGACAGCTTGCTGCCATTGACGCTGCCGGCCCAGCTGTGCCACCAATTTCGTGGAGGCCTTTACGTCCCAGCTCCCTTGCATCATCTTGCCAGCATCCTTGTTCCATGCGAGAGAACGAATGCCAGTCTCCAGCCATGGAACCGTCCGAAAACGGCACGAGACGCGGTTCGACTAATCTTGCAGATTGCACCATCTGAGACAACACAATAGATTGCTGCTCCATAACATGTTGACGAACCATGTTTCCAACATCTGCAAGCAGACTGGGAAATACCACGTCAACCCGTCAAACCCGTCAATCAAGCTTCGGTAAAATCAAGCTTCTTTAATGAGTCAGGCAAAACAAATGCTACGGGGCTCTCTTTCTGCACACTAGATCAGATCAAACTTCCAACACTAGCGCTAGACACATGCTTCAGGTCGAACGTTCGGACCAGAAGCTTCGAATTCAAACTTTTCCACGGAATCTGTGCTTTCATAAGATTGGAAGGAAACTGTCAGGAATCGCACTGCTAATGGCAACTGATGGCAACTACTTCCACAACGTGTGAAACTTCAAGAGACAAGCAAAACTCCCATTGAATTTGGAAGCAATGGTGTGAAAACGCAGAGCTGTTGCACCCTTTTCTTGCTCCACGCTTGAGCCAAACCCCAAAGTGTTCAGCAAGGTCTCGCAGAGTCTTGCGCTTGTGAATTCCGTCTCAACTTTGCTAAACAAAGGAGGAATCGCATGCAGACGTCCGACGGCTTCTCAGGACTTCTGTGCTTCAGCA